>JAQQSV010011434.1:0-13004 GCA_028646515.1 Pseudochirops corinnae | reverse complement strand
GATCTGTTTTCCAGGTCAGTGGTTTTTTCAAGGAGATATTTCACATTGCCCTCTATTTTTTCATTTGTTTCAATCTGTTTGATAGTATCTTGATTTCTGATAAAGTCATTTGCTTCCATTTGCTCCACTCTTTAATTCTGAAGGAATTATTCTCTTTGGAAAGCTTTTGAGATTCTTTTTCCATCTGGCAAAGTCGACTTCTTAGGGCATTCTTCTCCTCATTGGTTTTTTGGGCCTCTTTTGTCATTTCAGCTAATCTATTTTTTAAGGTGTTAATTTCTTCATTCAGGTTGTTGACTCTCTTTTCATGATTTTCTTGCATCATTCTTATTTCTCTTCCCAATTTTTCTTCCACTTCTCTCATTTGGTTTTCAAAATCTTTCTTCAGCTGATCTCTAGCTTTTTGGGAATCTTCATGTTTCTTGGAAGCTTTTGGTGTGGGAGTTCTGACTGCATTGTCTTCCTCCCTTTCCCTGCTTTGTTCCTTCTTTTCCCCGAAGAAGGAATCTAGGGTTTGGTTGCTGTTCTTACTTGCTTCCTATGCTTATTGATGGTCGCCATTCAATGGTTTTGTTTATTTGTTTGTTTTTTTAAGTCTGCGGAACTCTGCTTCCAGAGGGAACAGCTCTCTCCCAAATCACAGGTGTTTTCCCAGCTGCCAGGCTTTTAGGAGGCTGCTGGGTCCCTCCCCAGCAACCCCTGGCTGAAAAAAAAAACCTCAGGACTACCACCCAAGATTGCGATCTGGATCCAGGCCGCTCAACGCGACAGCACTTGGCCTCTGAATGATTGCTTGGCCCCCCTGCTGTCTGCAGGCCGGGAGCTCTGAAGCCGCAATGTGGAGGCGGGTGCAGAACCTCCACTTCCCGCTTCTTTGCCCTGGAGGTGGCTTGGCCGGACCCACTTTTCTTCCCCAGTTTTTAGCCACGTTCCACTAACCTGAGTCCTTTTTTCTTATGGCTTGATAATTCTGGATACTGCCACAGGTGTCGCAGATCCACTCTCCTGAAGCTCCAGCCCCAGAGGGGCTAGGCTCATCCAGCTGCCCCCGGGGCAAAAGCCGCCGTTTCAGGCTGGGCTGGTTTCTACTCTCAGAGTTGAAATGGTTGCTCTGAGCTGCCTTCAGCAGGAAATATATCTGTGTACGTTTTAGAGCCCTAGAATTTTTTTAGAGTTACATTTTTTGGGTATTTGATGTGGCTGTGTCAGAGCTGCGATTTCTTGCTGCTCCTAAGCCTCTATCTTGGCTCCACCCCCATAAAGAGCTTTTCTGTGAAGCAAATATGAGAGGCTGGCATCCTGAATCCTCTAAGCTATGGTGTAAGGAGGTGAGCAGAGTGATGTAGGAGGGATAAGGCTTTAGAATGTTGACAGATTCTCAATGGAGGTTTTATGTGGAAATATGAGTAAGAACCGCATAAAATGAGAGAGTACAGAAGGCTAATGATTAGTACAGTGGGAGGGAATCATCAACATCCATGAAATTATAAGTAATAATATCTATTGTGGAATGTTTTAACGTTTACAATGTGCCTTACGCACACGCGCACACACACACACACACACACACACAAATATACTTTTTACCTTACAACAATCCTAGGAGGTAAGTGCTATTATTATGTCCGTTATACAGATGAGGAAGTTGAGAATGAGAGAGGCCAAATAAAATGCCTAGTTTCAAGCACATCTTTACATCTGTCATGCAAATTCAATTCTACTTACCTCTTCTAGCACTCTACAAACTATAACAACTACCTCATTTACATCCTCTAGGAGTAGCAGGTTGGCATAAAAGGGACTTCCCAGGTAGGAGAGTGCCATGGCTGTCATATGATAAAAGGCTCTAAATCACTATTGATTAAAGGAATGCAAATCAAAACAACTCTGAGGTCCCACACCTCACCAGTCAGATTGGCTAAGATGATAAAACATGAAAATGACAAATATTGGAGAGGATGTGGAAAAATTGGAACACTCATGCATTGCTGGTGGAGTCATTAACTGATTCAACCATTCTGGAGAGCAATCTGGAACTATGCCCAAAGGGTTATAAATAATTGCATCTCTTTGACCCAGTAATACCACTTCTGGGGTTGTATCGCAAAGAGATGATAGAAGTGGGAGGAAGACCCCATATGTACAAAATATTTATTGCAGTTCTTTGAGCTGGCAAAAAATTGGAAATTAAGGGGATGCTCATCCATTGGGGAATGGTTAAACAATTTGTAGTATATGAATGTAATGGAATACTATTGTGCTATAAGAAATGGGGAGGAGACAGTCTTCATATTTACCTGGAGAGGCTTATAGGGACTGATGCTAAGTGAGAAGAGCAGAACCAGGCAAAATGTCTATGTGTAATGACCAACTCTAATAGACTGGATTCCTCTCAGCAATGCACAGCTATAAGACAACTCTACCAGTCTCAGGATGGAAGGAGATGTCTACATTCAGAGAAAGATCTAGAAAGACCAGAGTTTAAATGGAGACTGAAGCAATCTACATGCTGTCGTTCTTTTCCAGGTTTGGTTTTCTTTCTTCTTTCCCACTGTTCACTCCATCGGTTACAAGCCTTCTATACAACCAGACTAATGTCCAATGAGAAAGTATCTGCAGATCCTATACTTGACTGCATGCCCCCAAGGGGGGGGGGGGAGAGGAAGGGGAGAAAATTTGAAAGTCAACGGATTGTGGAACTGAACCTTGTAAACTAAAAGTAAACAAACAAAACAATAAAAAAAATTAATAAAAATAATTAAAAAAAAATAAAGTACCTGCTACGTTTCAAACACCGTCCTAGGCTCTGGGGATGCCAGTCCAAATTAGGACACGATCCCTCCTCTCACGATGGGTGCACATAGTAGCTGTTAGGAGGTGAAAACGATGGAGGGTTTGGAAGTCCATCCTGGGTCCCAAAAGTCTTGGTGCCGTTTTAAACGAATTGTGCCAAGAGTTTTGGGACACCCTCACTGGGCTGGGGATAAAACAGAATGAAATGGGAGGGCGGCCCCCGGCCCTGCATGGAGCCAGCCACAGTGTCTTGGTTCCGGCCCTGCCATGTGCCTGCTGTGAGCAGCCTCTGTTTCCTCAGACGTAAAGGAGTGGTTGAGCTGGAGGGTGCCGGGGCCACACTCCCCCCAAGTGGACGACGGGCATCCTGATCTCTCCAGCCCCCACCTCCCAGCCGCCCACCCGGGCTCAGGCCTCTCCTCGGACAGGTCTCGGGCTATCTCGCACCTCCTCACTGGGATCTGCACCAAAGGGAGCCGGCCTTAGCAGGGGACAGGAAGAGGCCACAGCCACCCAAAGGAGGGGAGGCAGTGCACAAGTCCTGGGCTCAACCTTCTCTGAGACACCGACCCCAGAAATGAGGAAGCCACTTCGGGAGAAGACTAGGGAAGGCTGCAGTGAGTTTTGATTGGCTAGGGGAGGATGCATGTGAGCTCACATTGGCTGGAGCAGGAGGCTCCGCGCCTGCGTGGTGTGAACCTCCTACATAAGCACCATTGGCCCAACAGCTGCTGGGTCGGCCTTGTGGATCGCGTCCTCCTGGTACTCTCAGCACCCTTCTCCTGGGGGGGTGGGGGGGGGGGTAGTGGCACGGAATGGCTACAGTGCTCCTGAGGGTCAGCCTCAGGCCTATGCACTGGCAGCTGCCGCCAGTGCCGCCAGACTAAGGATTCCATACCTGCCAGCCAAAATATCTCTTTATGGGGAGGGTAGGGAGTGGGGGGGGAGCCACAATTGAATTATCACAACGTTGTAACACCACCGAATTTACAGCTGCGGAACGTGCTTTTAAGGACCCTCATGCCAATGAGGCAGCTACTAGCGGGTGGCCTGTGATTGGCCAGACAAACCAGGCTGTGATTGGCCAGAGTTGGAGGCACCTGCTCCAGAGCACAGCGTTGCTAGGGCTAATCGTCTTGCCTTGGGCGAGGCCTCATCTCGGTGTGGTGGGGTGATGCATTCTGTGCAGCCATTGATTCTCATTCCTCTCCAGACCTGCGCAGTGGTGTCCTTGGACATCAAGGAGGGCTGGGCGCCTGCGTGGTTGTGGAAGTCACAGAAGCCGTTGGAGCAGGCAGGTTGTAGCTGGATGTGCAGGCCAAGGCCCTGCGTTCAGTGCAGTCAGAGAAGGGGCTTAGCCAAGCAGCGGCAACAGCGAGGCTTCCAATGTCGCCCAAGGTCTCCAGGAAGACCCGGCCCCAGGCCAGGGCCTCGAAGGCACAGTTCCAGGCCGGCCAACGGCTGCTGTGCCTGCACAGCTCCCTGCTCTACGAGGCCAAGTGCATGCGAGTGGCCGAGGTGGCTGGCTCCGTGATGTACCTGATCCACTACTCGGGCTGGAACAAGAACTGGGACGAGTGGGTGCCCGAGAGCCGCGTCCTTGAGTACTCGGAGGCCAACGTGTCCCGGCAGAGTGAGCTGCTAAGGCTCCACCAGGAGCAGCAGGCCGGGGCCAGGGCTCGCAGTGCGCTGCAGATGCGCAAGAACCCGGGGCCGGGCCTGCAGCAGAAGAACGGGGTGAAGGGCAGGAAGGAGACCCTGGGGGATGGAGAGGGCAGCAGCGGGGCTGGGGGCAGCCTGGGCGATGAGCCCACCCTTCTGCCACCTCGGAAGAAGAGAATCCGGGCAGAGAGCCGAGCAGCGGCCAGGATACACCCCGAGGTCAAGGTGGAGATCCCGCAGGAACTGAAGCCGTGGCTTGTGGACGACTGGGACATGGTAATGAAGCAGAAGCAGCTCTTCTCGCTGCCGGCCCGCAAGAGCGTGGACGCCATCCTGCAGGACTACGCGGCGGCGCGCTCGGCCCCCGGCGTGGCCCCCGACAAGGCCCTGGCCGTGGTGGAGGTGGTGGCCGGCATCAAGGAGTACTTCAACGTGATGCTGGGCACGCAGCTGCTGTACCAGTTCGAGCGGCCGCAGTACGCCGAGCTGCTGGCGGCGCACCCCGACGTGCCCGTGTCCCAGATGTACGGCGCCCCGCACCTGCTGCGCCTCTTTGTGCGCATCGGGGGCATGCTGGCCTACACGCCGCTGGACGAGCGCAGCCTGGCCCTGCTGCTCAGCCACCTGCACGACTTCCTGGGCTACCTGGCCGAGAACGGCGCGACGCTCTTCAGCGTGGGCGACTACGGCGTGGCGCCCCCCGAGTACCTCAGGAAAGCGGCCTGATGGCCTGTCTGGATGCTGGAGGAAAGGGGCTTCCCTCTCACACAGACAGCCTGTGTGTATCACAGGGCCTGCGTTCTTTAACCGATTCCTCCTTTTCTTTGAAACAGCAAAAAGGAGCCTCTTGGCCCCTTCTCAGAACTGCTAGGGGTGGATGCAGTAGTTAGTGGACATGGCTGTGACGTATTTCAGGTTCTTCAGATGAGTAGTCGATGCAATTGCCTGAGTTCTGATGGTTCCGTTCCTTTGTCAGTGTTAATGTTAAGTGACAAAACGTTCCAATGACTCTACTTATAACCAGAAGCTATATTATCAATCATTTGTATTGATTGTTTGGGACGTTTTTCTGGGCACATGATGTAAACAGCTGTTTATTGAAACTTGAGCGCACTTTCCCACCGGCATTTGTCTTCTTGCCCAGGTTGTTGAAAATTTTGTATTTTTGTTTTTATATTTCTAATTTAATGATAATTTTACTGTAATAAAAGAAATACATCGTTGCCTCACTGCTTTGTGGGAAAGTTGATCTTGCAGCAGTTATTTTAAAAAATATTTTCAGGGGAGAAATACTAAAAATAAGGAGATACTACAGGATGCTACAGGCTGGGGATGGTCCTGATTTTCAAAAAGAAACCTTAAACTTTAGGCCAGTGAACTTCACTTTTAGTTCCTAATGAAATTCCATAATGCTATCTAATAATATTACTACTACTATTAATATAATGCTAATAAATTCTATTGGGGGAATTGTTTTTGATTATCATAAGCTACTTTGGGTTCATCAAGAGAATGGCAAACCAAGCTACATGTCTGTCCATTTTTAACAGTATCTATGTAGGGAAGACGAGGAAAGCCAAAAACTTGGTTTAAACAAAGCATTTGATTAAACTTCTCGTGAGGTCTTTATCATTCAGGATGTCCATTTACATGTTTTCAGAACTGATGTAATTATTATTTGAAACCTACAGGGATGTCTCTAACAGAGTGCCCCCAGGAAGCCACCCTCAACCCTGTTCAACATTTTATAGCATCAGTTTGGATAAAGGCAGCATGCTTATCAAATTTGTAGGTGATGCAAAATTAGGAGAGACAGCTGACTGAATGAGACTCCAGGCCAAAAAAGATTTGGGGTTAGGGATGATGAGCTAAATTCTAATCAAATTTAACAGTGAAAAATGTGTAGTCTTTGCTTGGATTCAAAACACACATGCTCAAGAACTAAATGAGGAAGAAGGAGCCAGGCAACATAAACATATGAAAATAGCCTTGTAGGGGACTATGAGCTTGACGCAATGAGATAAGTGAAACTATCCCAAAAGCTAATGACTTTTTAGGCTCTATTATAAGAAACAGCTTTCAGGACAAAGGAAGCCATTGCCCTGCTATTCTCCACTTTTTAGTACTAGTGCCTGTGTGTGTGTGTGTGTGTGTGTGTATCTGCAATGACATTGAGCTAACAGAGCCCATCCAAAGGAATGGTGATAGAATGTGAAACCCTGGTATGTGAGGAATCAGTTACCTGTGGGCATTGGGAACGTTTAAGCAGAAGACTGGCTTATGAGGGAGGGATTGGGAGCAGGGTATGCTTGCAGGATATGATAGCTATTTTATGGCAGAGGTGGGAGCAATGTGGGCAAGAATGAAATGGGATAACTTGAAAAGCAGTAAGTTAAGCAGCCATACTGGATCCCTATCAAGTAAGGATTGAACTAATTGATTTCTGACATTCGTTTCAGTTCTAATATCCTATGGATTTTTAAAGGAGTATTCTACTATGTTAAACTTAGAATTCATCAGTCTCTGTCCCTTCTTAAGCGCCAAGTTGTTTCAAACTTGCTGCTATCTTAATTCCAGCATGAAAGGTGGCATTCAGAATTGACTCTGACTTGTAACAGTAAATTATGGCTTTTTATCCTTGGCTTATATCTTTTG
Organism: Pseudochirops corinnae; assembly: GCA_028646515.1. NCBI lineage: Eukaryota > Metazoa > Chordata > Mammalia > Diprotodontia > Pseudocheiridae > Pseudochirops > Pseudochirops corinnae. The sequence goes on along the minus strand of JAQQSV010011434.1, from coordinate 5,894 downwards.
AGATTAATGGTAGTTTCTTAAGCATCAGCAGGAAAGTGAGCCATCACTGATAACTTGTTCCCCTGTAGAACATATTTTGTTAGGCAGGTGTTTATGTCCTACCTAAACCTTACCTGCTGAAAAGGTAAGAACTTCTTTAGTTTGATCCTTAGTAGAGACATTAAAAAAAAAACCACCATAGTCTTGAAAATTACCTTTCATGTATTCATTTTCTCTGGAATACAGTACTCATGCTTTTAAAAATATCTTTTTAAATGTACTCTCCAAACTTTTTATTTCCTCTTTGAAAAGAAAACCAAAAGAATCTTTCAAATATAAAGTTCCTGTTTGCTAAAAATCAGATAAATAAGGATTTCAGAGATCTATGTTCATATTTTCCTAGTATATACGTTTCTTAACATCATTGTTTGATTTTCAGCTATCTTGATTTTTGTCACTGGGTGATCTTTTCATTTATGGATATTGCAACCACTTCTTGTCCTTGGTAGATGGTTTTGATGAGCTTACCTGACCAAATAAATCAACAACTAGTCACCAGAATTCTGACCAGTCTATTTGAATTCAGTCAGACTAATCCTTACGCCACAAGACAGATGGCTCTTGCCCATGTGTGAGAAACCTGTACAGCTTGATGAAATTTGCCAGAGTTAATGCTTCATTATCACCAATCACAAAATTTCAGATTTGGAAGTGACTCAGTTGCCATTCAGTCCATCCTATAGCCCAGAAAAGATTCCCATAATAATGCATGAATAAATGGTTATCCAGCCATTGCTAGAAGACCTTGCAATGGCAGGACATGCAGTATTATCCCAGGCACTATGCTATTCCACTTTGCCTTGTTGCAGCTTCCATTCATTGTCTCAAAGGGACAACATCTGACAATTCAGGTTCATCATTATACCACAAGGCATCAGATGTATTTCCTTTTCACTGAAAATCTGATAGTGCCTTCAGCATTTTTGTTTGCATTGAAGCCAAGCAGTGAGAACACTTGAGTACCTTGTCAATAGTATGTTGCTAACATAGAATCAGCTCAGCCATTCTATCAGCTACCAGCCCATCTTTAAAATGCCAAAAAGTATGTCATCAGTCAGTCAGTGGTTCTTAAAGTGTGGTCTGAGGATATCGGGGGTCCCTAAGACCCTTTCAGAGAATCTGTGAGGTCAGGATTATTTGCATAGTAATGTTATTTGCCTATTAAAATGCATTTCCCTTTTCCAACTACATATCTGTGAAGCCATATTTTCTTCATATACTGCAAACAGAACAATATTACAACAGATTGAATGCAGAAGCTGATTGAGAATTCAAATCTCTTCTATTAGGCTAGACATTAAAAGAGATTTGCAAACATGTAAAACAGTGCTACTATTCACTTTGTTAAAAGTTACTTTTCATTAAAATGCTATGATAAATGTGTAATGGATTTGTTGTATTTATTATATACTATAAACGTACAATGGCCATATATTTTTGATAATTTAATAAATATTTTTTAAAATCATCAGTTTTAATTTCTTACATGGTTAATATCAAAAGATATAACCCACATATATAAAAATTTAGTGGGGGGACATTCTCAGTATTTTTTAAGAGTAAGATCTCCTGAGACCCAAAAATTTGGGAACTGCTGCTCTAGGGGAATCATTACTAAAACAGAGCATTGTAAACAGAAATCTGGCTTACTAGGAGAAACTCCATGCTGTCTACAGGGGATAAGCACAGTCATACTCTGTTCTATAATATCAAATCTTTTGAATCATATTATATCTTAGGAATCAAGTACAGATTGTAGTCTTGGGGTTTCCTCCAAAAAAGCCAAGCTCTCAGAAACAGCCATTCCTCTCGTTGAAGAGTTTGCACCAAGGATGTAATTTTATGTGAAGTGAAGAATGATTTCATTGGTACTGGAACTCCCTGTTCCAAAACAGACTATAAGTCCTCAGTGGTTTCTCATTTTGTGTGATTCACAGGTGTGTCCATAAATCCTTCACAGAAGATTCATCCAAGGGACTCAAGGTCTTCCTTTGATTTCATTTTGGATCCCAAGAGTATCATTACACAACTTAGGCTATCTCTCTTTTGCCTCATCATTTTTTCTTGCTACAAGACCAGCCCATCTCCCTTTCCTTTCATACATGTCCACAATGATGTCTTTTATTTCCCTTGTCATGAGCAAGTAATCACAAGCAATATACTAGAATCCACTGATGCCCTGAATGTGTCTTTCCCTTGTCCTTTAGATGATTTATAATTTTAAATCTTCCAAGAAATAAAGTTTCCATGATTCACAGGTATCTATCAGCACCAGAAGAACATCAGTGGTAAAGAAATGGGCCTTTGCAGCAGTGAACAGTTTGGGGCCAGGAAAAACACTAGGTAGTTTTCCAATGGTAATTGAGCCTCATCTCTTTCTTCTCTTCCAGTTCATTATCTACGTGCAACTACTCTTTAGGATATTCTTTTTTGTCCATGTGACTAATCTCTCCACTGACATAATATATTTCCTCAAAAACTTAATAGACAGATTTCAAGAGTTGTTACAACCAAACATTCATAAGCTTCTGGCCAAACTGATGATGAGCCCCTCCAAACCCTGCTAGGCTAGTACTCGGACAACGAATATGTAGTCAGTCACTAGGCTTACACTCAGTTTGTGTGTGTTCATTTGGGTGTGTGTGTATAAACACGTGTGTATATATGCATAACATCCACCTCTGTTACTTTTTTCTTTCTCTCTCCACAATATGTGTCTATGAAGAGATATATACATTGATCTAGACTTGTGATTCTACCAGTTTGGAGAAATTTCTAGTATGGAAATTCTCTCAACCAATATAGACTAGTAATTCATGTAGAAGTATAGGCTTAGAGAGATGCCTGGGACTTGGGGATGCTAAAGTTCTGTGACTGTTTTCACAACTAGTAGGGAGAACTTGAACCCACATCTTCTTGACTCTTAATCAGTTCAACTGTCTATCTTATTATGACCAATACATTTTTCACACATCTGGTTTTTCCAGGGTGACTGTTTGACTGTCCACACGTTGCAGCGATGATACTTTATTCTGAGGGCTGAACAATATTTAATACAATGTCATCTGTGCATAAGTATATGGGGGAAAAAACCTTGCCATCCACAGAGAATCCTACTTTTATCTGGAATCAGTGTAAGATATCTTCTACGACAATGATGAACACCTCAAGTGCATCTTCCTGATTTACATCTTATTTGATGTCAATACTCAGCAGAGTGTTGAACAGAGTTATATCCCTGCATCCATCACAAAATCTTGTATAATTTTACCATGGGTTTGGCGGATCACAGTTAATAAATGAATTCAAAGTTTGAAGTCCTGAGGTGGTAGAATCTAAAGATGGCTGCCCCAGCCTTGTTGCTGATGAAAACATAATAATATATATATATATATATATATATATTTTTTTTTTTTTTAAAACAAGATCTGTTTCATTTTTTGCCTCCTATTCTCTATGTGTTATTTTCCCCCAATTAGAATGAGTTATTTGATAATGGGGTTTATTTCATTTAGTTATTTGTATCCCTGTTACTAAGTGCCATGCTTGGGGGTGTGGTAAACATTTAATAAATGTTTTTCCATTCCACTGCCTCTAAAATTGCTTTTGGGGATGGTCTGTCTTAGCTGAATCTCCTTCTTGCCTCTCTGTAGGCACAATTCCCCATCAATGACTTTTTGTCTTTTTGGTAAGGGAATTCTGTCCCTCCTTTTCTCCACATTTGGAAAATGAACTTGGCTTTTAGACCATTATTGCTCTTGGCTCCTATTTCACTCGGCTTGGCCAAGAGACTAAGCACTGGTTGAGCTGAAGGAATTTTTGAGCTTTTTTGGTTCACTCATGGAATATATTTTATATGAGATTCCAGTAACTACCAATGTCTTTAATTTTGTCCATTTTTTCAAAATCAGCCAATGAAATTGGAACTGTTTCAGTCACACTCAGCATCTTATCCTCATACTTTCTTCTATTTTGGTTACGACTCTGATCTTTGCTCTAATCATATGATGATCTGATTTTACAATAGTAGTCGACTTCAAAATCATTCTGAGTTGGCCATTTGTCACATCCTATAGTTTAAGGCATAGTCTTCAAAAAGAAGCAAACAAATAATGATAACAAAAAAAATAAAAATTAAATATAACCCTCTGATGCCTTCATTATACCCGAAGGTGACTGAGGATTGATTCTGAAATAACATGACAGTAGAATACAAATCTTAGCAGTTTCTACAGTGTTAGAAGGCACTGAGATCAATCCCAGACAGCCCTCCCAAAAAACAAACAAATAAAAATCCCTGTCTGAGCACCAGTCTAGCTAAACCCAGAGAAGGCATATGACTAGACAACTGACCATAAAGTAATGAATTATTTGGCCCTGTTGGCCCATACAAAATAGTCCTGAATCTTATGTGACTCTCGTCTTCATTCAGTGATAAAGTCACTATGGCAAAAAAGGAGACAGAGTAGATTTTAAAAGATTGTCTACAAACATTTATTTAACTGTTGCTACTCTAAATGTGAATTCCTTGCACAAAATGATGTGCCTAAATTCAGTCACACCCTGAGAAGGTGGGATGCCAGAGGATGATCTATTTTGGTTCTGACAACTAACAAAAAAACTGCCCACTAAGGCATACTATGGTAACAGTTTGTGTCTAGTGAAGGGAGTAATTATGCTAACAAAATAACTGTGCTTTTAAGAGTGCTTAACACACACAGGAATGTGAACTTTTTATTTTTTTTACAATTGGACAATTTCAATAAAACAGGTTTTCTTTATAATCTTAAATATTTTATTTTATTATGCATTTAAAAATATTATGAGAATGGGCCACTGGAATCACCAGACAAGGCATTGTACCTATTGTACCTTTTAATGTCGTGTGCCGGAGGGGTCCACGACATTAAAAAACAAAAAAAAAAGGTTAAAAACCTTTGTTTCAAGTTAAAATTTCAAAACAAAGGATTATCATACTACTCATTAACAAACAATGCAAAATATGGTAGGACAGAAAAATCAACCTATGGTCCAAGCCATCTACAAACAGATATGCTAAGAACAGGCATTCAACTCTGCTCCAACAGCCTAGACAAGTTAAAATACTTTCCAAATTGCTCGATTCATGGGGAAAAAAAAATATGTATTAACTGAGGACTGATCATATCCATAGAGTAAATTGAAGACCTATCTATAGAACCAATTAATCTTGATGAAAAGAGCAAAGTAGAGATGTCATCTCATGCATATGGGAATTCACTGAATCCATGAGAAATAACTGAATCCAATATTTTACAATGATGATCAAGGGCGCTGGGACTGAGGAAGAGCAGCTATGTTCATGCAAGGCCCTGATGTTTAAAAAGCACAGTGACAGAAAGATAAAATACTCATTCCAATAAGTTCCAAATGGGAAACTAAAATGTGCTATTAAGTTATTATTAATGGTGGTAGCTGGCAATTATATAATATTTGGCAAAGCACTTTTTATATGACATGTTTGAACCACACAACAGTCCTGTAAGGAAGGTGCCATATTTAGCATCCCCTCCTTTCTTTTTTTCCCCATAGAGGAGGAAACTAAGATTGACAGGAGTCAATAGACTTGCCCAGAATCTTATTTGACCCAGGAATCTAATGCAGATTTTCCTGACTCCAATGCCACCTGCCTGCTCCATTATTAGTAGTGTCTTAATCACGAAGGAAGAACGTTGTGAGATCATTCACTTTAGAGAAGAAACATAATTCTGAACAAATGGAGGTACAAAAAGAGAGAGAGGATTGGTTTAGTCCCAAGTTTGATAGAGATACTATCTATGGAGGAAAGCATAGAGATCAATTGAGATAACATACAT
>JAQQSV010011433.1:0-13004 GCA_028646515.1 Pseudochirops corinnae | reverse complement strand
GTAACTCAAAATCTTGTGGAAATGAATGATGCAAACTATAATAAAATTTAAAAAAAATGAATGGGGAGGACTCAGGGTCTTTGAAGGCTATTCCAGCAAAACACTAGGTCTGTCAGGGTTCAGTAAGCTGAGAGCCTTGCATCTGGGCCCAGTGACCAAGAGCACTCCTGATGGAGAAGGACCAAGCCAACAAAATCAGAGAACATCAGAAGGCTAGCTAGCTACCAGGCAATTCATTTTTCAGCTGCAGCAACTATTGGATTATATTACCTTAAAGAGTGGTAGTGATGTAACTGAAGGAAAAAATAAAATAATAAATTTTAAAAAGAGCGCTAGTGTTGGACATCCACACTTATAAAATCACAAATCTTTTAATCCTGGTTCTGTTTTTGGAGACTGCATCTCCCTATTTATCAATGCCCATTTAAGGCCTCTACATCTGATGGGTACAGAAGCTTTGATCTGCTCTGTTTCTAGCATGGACCAATCACTTAATAAATGCTCTATCTATCCATCTATCCATCCATTCATCCACCTTTTTATTTAAGTTGTAGTGTATAGAATATAAAACCTGAAATTAGAAAGACCTGAGTTTGTATCCTAACTCGTAAACACCCTAGGTGTGTGACCCTGGGCAAGTCACTTAGTCTCTGCCTCAGTTTCCTCATCTGTAAAATGGGAGAAATAATAGCACCTGCCTAGCAGAGCTGTTATAAGGATCAAATCAATTAAAATATGTAAAGTTCTTTGCAAATCTAAAAGCACTATATAAGTGCTAGCTATTATTATTATTATTATTAAATGTGATTATCATCTATCTAAAGGCTAAGAAATATAACTACTTTACTTCCTTTTTGCTTTTCTTTTCCCTGCCAAGGAACATGATATTCAGATGGTAAAAGATGGAACAAAAATGGTTTGGAATTCCAACCTAAGATTAGTAAAGAGATTGAGTGTTAACTCTCCTTAATGAGTTCAAGTCACCAAGCTTTGACAAACTCTTTTCTCAAGGTAATGATAGAAACTTCAGTCATGATTGTTAAACCACTATTGTTGGCCTTAAAGGAAAATAAAAGAATGGGAGAGGCACCAAAGAATTAGAAATGGGCAGATGTCCTGATTTTCAAAAAGGGGAAGAGAATAAAGTCCTCTAACAGACTTTAGGACAGTAAAGTTGGTGTCAGTCCCCAATAAAATTCTCTAACAGATTATTAAACAGATGGTTTGTGAGCACTTAGAAAGGGAAGAAGTAGCGCCATGAGCCAGTATGGCTTCATTAAAACAAGTCATGCCAGACTAACCTCATTTCCTTTTTTGACAGTTATTAAATGGGTAGAACAGGGGAATGCCATGGATCTGACATACCTTGGATTCAGCAAGGCATCTGTGCAGGTTTAATGATGAGAGGGTTAGATGTATTCAAGAGTGGCTGAACTGCATCAGCTGAGGAAACTCTAAATCCCTTGCCTTCGCTTCTTTCCCATACAGTTTGCTTTTGCCTACAGTGATGGGAAAGTTAGGGGTTTTAAAGCTGCCTCCTTCTTTGGGTTTATGACTTATGGGCATCTCTGCTGCTTTTCATATACCTCGTATTATAGCTATTTCCTGTGGTGTCTAACTTGGTAGATGCACAAACATAGTTGTCTTTCTCCCGAAAATTAGAAAGAATGGACATTATTATTTGTAGTCCAGTGTCCATGGAAGATGAAACCAAGACTGCAGGGAGAGACAATGTTGCTAAAAACTTGGACAGATGCCTCAAAACCCTAGATAATCACTGGAAAAAGAGAAACTGCAAGGTGCTTAAAGGAAGGGACTTCCTCATTTCTGTCTTTGCATCCCCACCCATGGATAGCACAATGTCTGGCAAGTAGTGTGTACTTGATAAAAAAAAATATTTTTGATTTGATGTTGCAGAGACTGTAGGACGACAGACATTAAACAAAGCATTATCCTGGTAATGATTACCCAGCTTGAAGAGGAAAAGAAAGGCAAGTGGTTGCTTCTTGCAGGGGTTAACTATGTCAATGACAGACTAATCAAAAGTTAATACTGAGAACTTGACAAAGCAATTGGGAGTGCAAAAGAAAAATCCTGACACAAAAAAACACCAGAAGGTACATGGCTAGTACACAATATGCTGGATCTAGAATCAGGGAAAATGTGAGTTCAAATACTGCCTCTTGGGGTGGCTAGGTGGTACAGTGAATAGAGCACTGACCCTGGAGTCAGGAGGACTTGAGTTCAAATCCAGCCTCAGACATTTAACACACTTACTAGCTGTATAACCTTGGGCAAGTCACTTAACCCCAACTGCCTTGCTTTCCCCCCTCCAAAAAGACAAAACAAAACAAATTCTGCCTCTACCATTTATTGTGTAATCCTGGCTAAATTGCTTAATCTCAGTCTCAACTTCCTCAACTGTAAAATGAGCAATAGCACCTGTCTCATAGGGTTGTTGTGAGGATTAAATGAGATCAAGTGTTTCACACACCTTAAGGGGCTTATATAAATGTTGGATCTTATTATTATTGTTCTCTTTCTTCCTAACTTTCACCCTCCACTGTCAAATCTCAGAAATATGGTGAAGTGAAAAAAAATCCTTTAAAACCTTATATGACTTTAAAAGGATTAGCTCATGAGCATTTTAAGGTGTGTGTGTGTGTGTGTGTGTGTGTGTGTGTGACATGCACATTCCTTTGTTTTTATAAACGTTGGTCTGTCAGTAAGCAAGTGTTTATTAAGTGCCTACTAGATTCCAGGCACTGTGCTAAGTGTTGGAAATAAAAAGAAAGAAAGATAAAAAACATTCACTGCCCTCAAAGAGCTCATATTCTAATGGAAGAAACAATATGCAAATATCTTGTGCATATAAGATATATAAACATGTGATCTCTCTCACTTTTTCTTTCTCCTATCTCTTCTCTTTCATTCTCCTCTTTCCCCTTTCTTCTTCTTCTTCTTCTCCTTCTTCTTCTTCTTCTTCTTCTTCTCTCTCTCACTCCTCTCTTTCCCCTCTCATTCTCCTGTCTCTTTCTTTCTCTCTCCATTCCCCTCCTTTCTTTTTCCTCTTTCTCCCCTAATCTAACAACTCCATATAAGATCCACTCATGACTAGGGAATTGAAATTTCTAATGATTTTCCAGCATAATTTCACAGATGCTGGCACCCTGATATAGATTTGGAAAAGAATGCTAGACTCTTCCCAATTGATAAGAGTCCTTGGGAAGTTATAAAGTATATCAGGACTCTAACTCTAAACTCGAGTATAGACTAGGAAAATTAATAGACACTTTTGATAGCTGGACTTTTGCTATTGTTAATTTGTCCCATATATGTTTGATTTGGAATGTATTTGGAAGGCAAGAAAAATACTTTGAAAGAGATTAATGGGCACAAAGGACAAACAATTCACTAATTATTACATTCTATTCAATAGTTACAAATTAGTAGGACATTTGCTAATATTGGAGTGTATTTATAAATAGTTACCAGCTACATGACATTCATAAGGATAGCCAGAAACATAAGGCAGTAATTGTGAATGTCAGAACTTGATGTGTAGGTTGGGACTCTTCAGGCCAATAGTTGTATCCAATTGTTTGTCTCTGATCCTACTAGATCTTGGATCATACACATGTTTTATAGCAGATTCACTGAATTAGAAGACAGAACTGATACTAGAATCCTGATGTGGCATCCATGCTGATGAATCAGCAATCCTCCAAGCAAAGGAATAATGTTGGCAGACTACTCACTGGAGTGCTCCGAGAGGTGAATCTAACTATTGAATCATTCCTCAGTGGTTGAATGGAATCACTGAAAAAGATGGGGAAAGCTGCTCATTGGAGGTCATGACAGGACTTTCCTCATTTAGTAGTCATTGGTTTCCCTCAAAAGGGGCGGCCCCAAGTCCATTGACCAAAAGCCTTACTATTCTAGATAACTCTTAGGTAACGGGTGGCAATAGAAGCATGGATTGGCTTGTCTGAATTCTTAGCCACGATCAACAAAGGCGAGAACCAACTTGCAGAATCCAATGGGACTGAAAGAAAGTAGAACAAGCACCCTTAGAAAAGTTCAATCTGTAATTCTCACACCCTGACCTGGTAAGATAAAAATCAGTGTTTTCCATGAGAATATTGTTCCTTCCCTCTCACAGTCAATTCTGCAGATTTTCAAAGGAGATTTTCAACTGTTCCAGAATGGGCTTTGTGCAATTGTTTAACCTGGCAATGAAAGAAATGGTTGTAGAGCCCAGTGAAACTGATTGAGGGTGGATTTTAGAACAAATTATATGTTTAGGACATCCCTGTCCTTGGACTTGGACTTCATAATGATGGGAAGGGTTTTCCCTTCAGATTCCTGGCCATGTGAAGTCTTGTTGCTCACTCTGTTGTATCTCTCTGTATTTCTGTTATCAGTCTTCATCTGAACCTGCTCTTTTCATAGGTAAATAAGGTTCTTTACCCCAGCCTTCACAATCTATCATGTATTACAGGGGACATCTAGGAATAAGGTCACAGAATCATCCATTTCTGATCACTTACCATGTTCTTCTGGAAGTTCTTGTAGCCTTCCCAGAAATCTGGAGGCTGATTTTTCTTGAAGTAGGTCCAGGACAAAAGATTTTATAGGCTCCATGAACTTGCACATACCACACATGCCTCAAAATATGCCCAGCATAATCCCAGGTTGGAAAAAAAGAAATACTCCCCAGGTTAAAACACCATCTGGGCTGCATCGAACTTGTGCCAAGTCTGCTTGAAACATGCCCTTTGCCTTGTAAAGCTTATTTAATCTACATTCTCCACTCCACAAGGGGACAGGTCCCTCTACTTTAACAGTAGAACCTAGCTGCATACAGCAAATTTCTGGTGATGACTGGTTTTTCCTAAGGGTTTAGGACATATTGGAAGATATGGTATGGAGAACGGGGACTAGAATAGTTGCTACTTCTCAGGGTCATCTAGAAACTGCTCGTTTCTATGTCAGCATACTTTTTTTTTTTGAGGCAATCAGGGTATCCAGGGTCACAAAACTAGTAAGTATCTGAGGCTGGATTTGAGCTCGGCTCCTCCTGATTCCAGGACTGGTGATCTAATATCCACTGTGCCCCCCTGGCTGCCATGTCTGCATATTTCAATGAAATCTACAACAGCTTAAAAACCATGAAAACCTTTTTTAATCCAGTAGGTTTCACTAAAATATAAGCCAATTATTTTTTATAAACAACGTATGATAAATACAGTGCAGCTTGCGTTTTCTATGCTTTTGAGTCAAAGCTTTCGTCAAATCTTAAGAGAGAGAAGTCTTTAATGAGGACTAAAAGGTCCATTGACCTTCAAGGGAATTTCTAGTTCAATACAAAGATGTTAACCTTCAAACATAACTTCTCTACATAGACAATGAAATGATTTACTAATAAATCTGAAGGTAGATATATGCAAAGTCTATAAAAAGGATGTAATAAGATCATAAATCAACGTCTCTCTTGTGTTTCCTTGACGTGAGGTCATGTACCTACTCATGTCAAATCCTCTGTATGATGATAAAAAGAAACTGGGCGGGAGGGAGAGGAGAGGAATCAAGATGTGATTGCATCACTGTAGGGAGTGAAAAGGTGAATGAAAAGCAGCTGGGTTCTGGGCCCTAGTTGTAAGAGAACATGCCATAAAGCATCTAGAAATAACCAGAATCAGAGAAAAAAAAAGTCCTACAAATTATCTCTGATTTTCCTACAGTTTAGTCAGGTCACATGCAAAAGAAGTGTGCAAAAATTGTTTTATTCCTTACTAAGGACTTCTCATAGCTTATTCCTATGGTCCCTGGAATTTAAATGAAAAATCATATCTTCTTAATTACAAATGAAGCATACCTTCTGGCTTACTTCCTCAACTCACACTGGTGCCACAGCTGACACTACTCTCAGTATTCTAGGAGTAACCCTATGAGAGGATATCCTTATAATGCTGAACTCCCCTTATCAATCAACCAGTCAATTCAATTTATTCTTTGGCAAAAACATAGATTCTAATGGCATAGCAAGAAGTTATAAAGCATCTCCTCCAAAGCCTGGGGCACCCTTTCCCATGAAGACACATAGAACCTATGAGGGGAAGAGTGGCCATGAACTTAAAAACAACAGAAATGAAGCCCATATGTAGGGAACACATATGGCCAAGGCAACTTTACAACTCCTCCATGTCCTCTCTCTGGAGACCCTGATGAAGTTTGCAGCAGGAGGTAGCCCTGGTGATGGACAATTCACTCTGTTGCTCAGCTGGACTGGCTCCTCACTCTACACAGCATCTCAGCTGGATGCACCCTTCCTAGGCTGGATCAGGCACATTCAGTTATGAAGCTGGCTCCTCAGTGGGCTCAGCTGTGGTTGAGATGTACCAGGCAGGTCACTCAGTAAGGCTGCAGTCTCTTCAGTATATAGTTTCTCTGTTGGTTGGGTTGATCTCCTGGAATCCTTGGGTTCAATTGCTTAAAGGCTGTTTTTGCCATTCTAGCCTCTGGGTTGGCTGGGTGCCACACAGATTGCCACAGTGCTCTTTTCAGTAAGGATACAGACCCTTAACCTGGGACTTAGAGAAGCTTCTCCTCATTGGCTCCCAAATCTGAGATTTGTCAGGAATGAAGTGGGAGAGGCTTTGACTCACCTTTCTGACAATCCTTTCCAGTTCAGAGTTGGCTTCCCTCAGCAAAAAATGCCACCTTTATTTCTGGTTCTCAATCCAATTACATTTTTCAGACTTCTCTTAGTTCTTATAGAGATGGGTGATCTGGGACAAAGGTCTTGGAGTAGTTAGTGTCCCGGGGCAGCCAGGTGGAGCTGTGGATAGAGTCTGGGCCTAGAATCAGGGAGGCTTTATCATGCAGAGTTCAAATCTGGCCTCTGAAACTTACTGGGTGATCCTGGCAAGTCACTTAACTCTTTTTGCTTTAGTTTCCTCATCTGTAAAATGAACTGGAGAAGGAAAGGGTGAACCACTCTACTATCTTTGCCAATAAAAACCCCAAATAGGGTCACAAGGAGTCCAACAGGACTCATTGGAACATATTGATTGTTTTATTGGTCTCTTTCTAGGCTATTGAGCTAGTCAAGAAGCCTCAAACTCCTCCTAAGTTGTGGAATGAATGTTTCCTTTGCTGTCTGTTTTTGCCCCATAGTCCATTAGTTTAGCTAAGAATCAAAAGGAGGAGGTTATTAAATAAGCTCTGGTCAGATCGCATAGCCAAATCTGGGGTTGCAGTCCCCTTTTAAGGGACAAGGCTAGTTCTGAATCAAGAAAATCCTTATCAGCTTCTCTGTTCAGCCACATGTTTTATCATTGTTCTTCAATCATCTCTTTCAAACATCATCTATTGTCCTGATCAGAGTTTGATTGAGGAGAACTTTATGATATCCCACCTTCAAAAAAAAATCTACAAGGTAATGGGGAATATCAGTCAAAACTTATAAAATCAGGAACCTCTCAATAGAACCAAAATCAAGTCTGTGTTTTCCCCCAACCTTGGCATATGGGGTGGATGTAGATTCAAAGCTTGATGGTAGTGAGACTTACAGCTGTGGGAGCTATGATAGACTCTGTCAAAACAGCACTGTTCCTAAGCTACTATGATTGACCACAGCTCTTGTAATTACTAGAATTGTTTACCTACGGTTTTGTACAGCCCCCTACCAAACCAGATAGTCAAAGGTATGAATCTGCATAGGTAGAGAGAGCTTTTCCCTGGGAGCTCCCTATATTGATGAAATCAAAGGTCTGATTTAAAAGGAAAAAAAGAAATTAAGTGTAACAGAACAGATATAGCTTTTGTCACAATTACTTGTCTCCCAAAGAAATGTCATCTTGCTAAATTTGAAGAGGTTTTTCTAATGAGAAGAGCTAGACAAATATCAAATGTCATTCAAATATCTTGCAGCTTGGAGAACTGCTCATAGAAGGAGTGGGCAGGAGTTAAATTTTTTGCTGCATCAGGCCCAGTAGAACCCCTAAGGCCTGCTCTAGTCTGGTCCCTATGTCAGTTTTTAGACGTTGTCAAGTTCCTGGAAAGGTTCCCTCTCAGAACTAGGAGGATGTGGGAGAAAGTTTATGAGAGTAACAAAATAACTAGATTTATAGATAGGGAACTTGGTTTCTACTCCTCACTTTGCTACTTACCACTTGTGTAACTGTGGGCAAATCACATCATCTTTCTAGGACTCAGTTTCTTCATTATAAAAAAAAAAGTAGGAGGAAAGGAGTTGGACTAGAAATTCAGTGGTTCTCAACCTTCCTAATGCTGTGATCCTTTAATACTCTTATGTGGGTGTATCTGCATGTGGGCGGACCCACCTGGAGACTGATAGAGGAGTGTGTCTCGGTTCCTAAGACCATCGGAAATATGTGTTTTCCAAACGGGTCATGACCCACAGGTTGAGAACAGCTGGACTAAATGCTTTCTAAGATGCCTTCTCAATTCATAGTCCTCAGTGATCCATGGAAATGAAGAAGTTCTCAAAAGAAAAATTGTAAATTATTAATAACCATATGAAAGAATGGTCCAACATTACTAATAATAAGAAAAATGCACATCAACACAACTCTGAGGTTTTGCCTCATATCTAGCAAATTGGCAGATGACAAAAAATGAGAATAATCGCTTTTTGGCCAGGTTATGGAAAGACAAGAGCACTAATTAATACTCTTGGTGGAACTGTGAAATCTCCAAACATTCTTATTACATTTAATAATTCGAGGTAGCCAAATGGCACAGTGGATTGAGCACCGGGCTTGGTGTCAAGAAGCTCTGAGTTAAAATCCAACCTGACACATTTACTAGCTGTGTGACCTTGGGCAAGGCATTTGAGCCTTGTTTGTCTCAGTTTCCCCTACTGTATAATGGTGATCATGATAGCACCTATCTCCCACCACTGTGGGTGGGATAATATTTGTAAAATATTTTTGTAATAATTTGTAACATTTTAATAATTTTGTAATAATTTTTGTAATAAATTGTAAAATGAGAGATTATTTGTAAAGCACTTAGAACAGTGCCTGACATAGCAGGCCCTTAATAAGTGTTTCTTTCCTTCCTTCCTTCTTTCCTTCCTTCTTTCCTTCCTTCCTTCCTTCTTCCTTCCCTTCCTCCCTCCATCCTTTCCTCCCTTCCTTCCTTCTTTCCTCACCCTCTCTCCCTTCTTTCCTTCCTCCCTTCCTCCCTCCCTTCCTTCCTTCCTTTCTTCCTTCCTTCCTTCCTTCTTTCCATTAGCTTTTGTTATCACCATTACAAAAGCTAAGGAAATGGAAATAGCAGCAACAGATAGTATTTTAGTTTACGAAACATTTTTCTCAAAACAATCCAGAGTTAGGTGGTGCAAATATTATTGTCTTCATTTTACAGATAAGAAAACTGAGACTCAGAGGGATGGAGTGACTGATGTGCCCAGGGTCACTCTGCTGCTAAGTGTCAAAGCCCACTTAGACAAAGAGCCTCTGATTCCACGTACAGCGTTCTTTACACCACAGCATACTGTCTTACAAGAGGATACTCACTCCCCCATCAAAGACAGACTTTTCTATAAGACTTTAAAAGATGAACACACTTGCCCTCCTTAATTCTCGTTAGGAGATATGTCATCTTGTGGTGGGAATGTCCCTCAGTTCACCTTAAAGATGTAGACATTTAAAGATTCCCTGTGATGGGAGGAAAACATGCTAGTTTTAGGTTTAGCTTCGAGGGGATGCAATGCTGTCTGTTCCTGTGGTGTAATTAAAGGATTTTTCTGTAACTTTGGTCAAAGACTTGGCCACATGAAAACCTTTCTGAATACAGAATCTGTGCCATTTTAACTGTTCAAGAAGGGCTCTCTGCCTCATCCTCTTCCCCTCAACTGTTTCCATGGAGTGCTGTCCACACTCTGAAAAATGTTCAGGTTGCCAAACTGTCAGCCAAAGCTTTAATGAATGGTTCTAATTACACTCAAGTAGCAGCGAACATTGCCATTTTAATTAAATCTGTGCCTTGCAAGCTCTCTGGCAGAATTACAAGGAAAAGTCTGAGGAAAATGCTGCCAAAACATTAGTAACCTTTTATCCCAAATTTGCCTGATGGAGGACAGGATATAGAGTGCTTAGGGGGAAACAATATTGTTTGGATTTTTAAAAAGTGGTTGATTTGAGACTTGCTATGAATCAATACATATGGGTAGAAAAAAAGGAAGGATAAAAAGTTGGCCCTTTCTCCCTGCCAGTGATTTCCCAATAGAAAACCATTATCACAGAAAGAGTGAGCCCTGGGGGAGCGTCAGGTTTAGATTATTTCTGCCAAAGTCCAGTTTCGCATTACATACTGCAAGAGACATAATCAAATTGCCCTGTCAGAATTTTGCTTTGTGATGCAAAGCACAGCCAGTTCTTCACTGTATCCCCAGATAATCTCGAACCTCCATATCCTTTATGTATCTCTTTGTGTTTCTAAATCTTGGACTTTACCTGGTTATACCAATATAAAAAGGAGACCAAATAAAAATAAATAAATGAATGGGGGAGGGGTTGGTTGCTCTCTTATTAAGGGCACCAACCCAATGACCTAAATTGAAAGGGCTTCCTCTGCTGAATTATTCAAGAAAAGTGTGGAAGTAAAACCCACACAACTGGTAACTGTTCTTCCTTGCCAGAGAAAGAGGCAGCCAGTGATTAAAACTGTGTTCCCTCCCCAAAGAGACAGAACCAGAGAAGATGGGCTCATGTTACACGAGGAGGGGTTTTGGTTCTAAGTGAGAAAGGACTTCCTGACAATGAGGATAGGCACTGAATGGACAGCAGAGATAAGCTGTGAAATCTTCATTTAATGACTTTAAAATTGACGTGGAGCTCTTATCTGTCTGCCGGGTTTGGACTGGAAACAAGAAGGGAAACAGAGGAGAGAGACATCAGGCACTACCTGATACCTCCATGTCCCACCATCTGGGGAACTCCTGGGAAGAAGACCTGAGAATTTCAAAGAAACTGGATGTTTCTTGCTAAGGAACAGAAATAGCAGGATTTTGATGCTGACACATTTCCAAGGATGAGAAGGCTGCTGAACATGTGGTTTATATTTATTCTTTAAGTAGTGAGCTCCTCTTCCCCAGAGCTCTCCAAATTGGGGCTGGATGAACACATTTCAAAGACACTGTAGAAGGGATTTTTGTTTCAGGGGAGGAAAAACTAGAAAATCTCTTTTCCCACCCTAGGAGTTTATGATTTTGTCAATTCACAATAGACATTGTAAAATAAATGCTTAATAATAATAATAACAGTATTAATAATAAAATAAAAATAATACCATTTATAAGGTGCTATAAAGTTTACAAATCTTTTATACATGTTATCTCATTTGATCCTCACAGCAGCTCTGGGAAATAAGTACTATTATTTATTCCCATTTTACTAATGAGGAAAGCAAAGTTGACAGATACTAATTGACTTGCCCAAGGTTACACAGTAAGTTTTCTGAGGCACAATTTGAGCCCAGGTCTTCTTGAAAGGTTCCTATCCCCCCTAATGCTATGGCCTTCCCTCTATTGATTATGCTCAATTTATCCTGTATATCTCCTTAGTAAATAGTCGTTTGTATGTTGTCTACCCCAACCCCTTAGATTGTTTTTGTTCTTCCTTGTTTCTCCAGCACTTAGGATAGTACTTGGCACATAGTAGGTGCTTAATAAATATTTATTAACCTGATTATCAACAGAGTCACATAGCTAGCTACCTGCCTATTTGTAGAGTGAATGAATATTTCTAACCAATAGAATATATAAGCTTCTCAAACAGTCACTATCTGAGTCATAGTACTAGCTCTATAACTGGCTCTGTGACTTGGGCAAAACTCTATGTATCTCTGTTTCCTCATCTCAAAGTAGTCCCTGATGATTTATAAGGTCCCTTCTTGATCCAATATACTACAAGTTTTGTGACTCTAAATGAGGGATCTGAGGGTCAGATAATTGTCTCAGAGAAATATAGGCAACTCTTCCAGAAACTTGACTTTGGGACAAGGATTCCAAGTATTTTGCTTTTAGAAGAAAGGGCTTGAAATTATCTTCTCCATCCGGGGAAGTTACCTGTAGAGGACCACAGGCCAGGGGGACTCTGACCCTGATGGCTGAAGAAGCTCTCTCAGGTAAAGAACCTGCTGATGGGCCTGGCTAGATTCCTCATCCCCCAGGAAACAGCTCAAACCCACAGGTGTGAGGATTAGGTCCTCAAGATAAGCATGGCATTTACACTCATAGCCTGGAACAAAGAAATGCACAATGTCCTCAGGGAAAAACAACTAGGAAAGAGACTTTTGGCTCTATAAAGCTTGTGCCTGGAAGAATAAACATTGGCTCTCTACTTTCACTCTACCATCTCTTTTTCCGCACCCACTAGCAACCTCTGGGTCGGCGATTCTTTCTCAGCCCTGCTTGGGGATGGCAGGGCTCCCATACTTTCTCAACCCTGCTGCAGGAGGACAGGGTTACACATAACTGGCTCCTCACAATTACCCCTACAATTTCAACAATCACACATTTCAAAGTTGGGAAATGTGTTTTGCTGACATCATGTGGCTAAATAAAACAGGTGATTGACAGAAATTTGCATTTCTCACCTGTGACACATATCTCAGTATTATTGAACATCTCATTTTTTTGTGTCTGCATCTGAAAAATGAACATCTCGAATGAACACTTCTCAAATGAGGACTCTTTAATAAGCTCAAGTTGGTAAAGTATATGAAAGATGGGAGGAGTGGTATATAACAAGGATGAATAAATATGAGTATAAAGAAACTGTAAGAATATATCCTAGAAGTTAAGACCCAGAATGAGCTGAGACTTGTGGAAAAAATCAGACGAAAACATAAAAAAAAAATTGTTTTAATTGTGTTCAGAGCAAGTAGTTGAAGAGGGATAAAAAAGGTACACTGCTAAGAGAAAGAGGTACAATAGTAACACATACAGAACAAAAAAAATTCAATTATTA
>JAQQSV010011432.1:0-13005 GCA_028646515.1 Pseudochirops corinnae | reverse complement strand
CCTCTCCAGGTAATTATGAAGTCCATCTCCTTCCCATTTCTTATAGCACAATAGTATTCCATTACATTCATATACCATAGCTTGTTCAGCCATTCCCCAATTGATGGGCATCCCCTATATTTCCAGTTTTTTGCAGCCACAAAGAGAACCCTCCATTGTCCAACTGCTTCCCACCCTGGATCCTTTCAAAATATCTATACCCAACTCTGTTGCCCTTAAACTAGCCTAGCCCTCCATTGTCTGTCATCTCCAGGTAGCCTTCACCGATTTCCCACCTTTAATCCCGTTCCGCACTCCTAAATCCTCACACAGTCTCTCTGTGTACAAGGTCCATCTTGCCTCCATGAAGGCGCTGAGAGTCGATCTAACACAGACTCAGCCTGTGTCAGATTGTTTTGGTCCACTTGTCAATAGAAGGATCACAAATGTTTAGGCTCCTTAAAAGGCTACCCATTAGGGCGAATGTTTAATAAACTTTGCTTTTCTTTGGCTGAGAGAAGGCTTGAGTTGAACTCATTTGACAGGATGAGGAGGGTCAGTATTTTGGGCTCTTGAGTACCCTTAAATCCCAAACCTCAGTAGTTCTCTTTGAAAATGAAAGACAAAGACTACAACCATTGACTCTACGTAAATGCTACAAATTGCTCAATCGATACTTGTGGATGGTCTGAGAATCGTGTTGCTCTACCTGTGATCTTTCCTCTTGCCACGGTGTTTAGGGAGGGAGAAGGTTGCAACAGAATTAAGAACAATTGACATTATGTTTTGGGGGGTTTTCCCCAGTAATCTCATGAATACAATTCCAGTTTGTGAGCCTCTCCGTACTTCCAACATCTACCTCCTTCATTCCTACTCACATGTTGTTGAAAAGAGCTGGAGAAAGTCACTCCCTTGCTTAAGATGATTCTGTAGCTTCTCACCTCTGCTATATGATATAGCCTCCTATTTGGTGTTTAAAGCCCTTTACAATCTTGCCTCCATGGTCTTGTAAGATTGATTTTACATTATCCTAACCACTCTGCCAGATTGGCCCATTTCCTGTTCTCCGTGTTTGAAATCTGTCTTTCCTTTACATGAGATGGCCCTGGTGCTTAGAGTGAACTTTCTCATCACTTCCACCTTTTGGAATACCAAATTTCCTTTAAGGATCAGCTCAAATGATTCCTTCACTATGCCTCTCCTTACTCTTAAATTACTTTGTAATTTTTGTGTTTTCTTTACCCATATTTTGTATTGATTTATCTAAATACCATAGGCAGTGTAGTTCAGTGGAAAGAGCACTAACTCAAGCCAGAAGATCTGGGATCCAGTCAGTCATTCACTCAGCCAACTGGTATTTATTCCAATTCAGCTTCTTGTTTTAACATTTTACTGTGACCATGGACATGTCGCTTAGATGTATCCTGGCCTTGGTTTCTTTATCTGTAAAATGAGAAAGTGGGACCAGATAGCCTCTGAGATTTCTTTCTGTTCTATAGCTATGATACTTTGTTTTCTCCTGTAGAGTCTCTAAGTCTGCTAAGGGGAGTGTTTCTTTGTTTCTCTATGCCAAGCACCCAGGACATAGGGGAAGCTAAACAAACACTTGCTGAATGAATGTCTATGTCTCTAACCTTCAAAGAGCTGAAGGAACAGGAATGTCAGAGAGGTAAAAGAACCAGGAGAAAAATTGTCAACAGGGTCAGCTGCCATAGAAATGTCCAAGAGGGCTACTTCCTTATAGTCATTTGTATACTTTTCCCCCCATTAGACTGAGCTCTGTGAGAGCAAGCAGCCTGCTAAACCTGTCTTACTCATCTTTGTACCTCAGTCTCTCTTTCACATCCTGTTAGCCAGCTTAGTGCAGCTGAGATGGAAGAATGGTTTGAAGGTGAAAAGGAAGTATGGTTTTGTTGGTGATGCATAAATGAAGTAGATGTCTTGATAACTTTTGACAGGTCCTAAGACATTGGTAATAGCTGTCAGTGAAATGATAACTTTCTGGAGAGCAAGGAAAAAAACTGCAGGAAAAAGCTGTTGGTTATGAATTTAATTTATTTTGGAAAACCACATCCGTGGTATAGCTTCACAAATCCTAGGCAGGGGTGGGGAACCTGCAGCTTTGAGGCCTTTAGATTCAGTCAAAGGGCCACACTTGAGGATCTAGAGGGCTACATGTGGTCCCTTGAGGCTACAGATTCCCTATCCCTGTGGGTGATAATATATCTTCGAATCATTCTTTATGAGAGAGTGACAAATAAAACAAAAAGTAACCTGGTAGACCTTTTCAGAAAGAAAATTCCAGCAGAGCTATTGAAAGCAATATCCCTTCAACTCTTTGCCTCATGCCTTCTGTTTCTGTAGCTGTATTACATAGTATGAGAAAGATGGTTTCTTGGGTCCTTAAGAAAAGGTTAATTGTGTTATTTTATGTGCTGTTTACTAGGACTGGTATATATGATCATTCCCCAGGGGTGCTAGTGGAGCATTGTGATGTGACAGATTTTCATAAAATCCAGCATTAGAGTTTTTATTATTAATAAATATTAATGCTCATTAATAGAAATGGTTAAAATATGAAATGATTTTCTTTGACCTTCACTTTCAATTCAAGACCATTGTTTTTCCTAAGCTATTCCAAAAAGCTAGTGTTAGTATATTCAAATGGAAAACCAATCTGGATTGCAGAAAATTCTTGATTGTAGAGGATTTTTTTTTTCTTTTTTACAGAAATATTATTTTGAGAACATAGAGTAACTGGAACTAAGAGGCCCCTAGGGGAAAGAGTTTCCATGACTATGATTTGTAATTAGAATAAAAATTGCTATTTTAACCAACACCACAATTAACCTGATTTCATTTACCTGGAATTGAGAAATGGTGTGGTCTTATTAATTGAATTTGATTAATTCTCTAAAGAAAACTCATTTGTTGAATACTTTTTGTTGATTGTCTTTCTAAATGCACAGGGTTAAAATTTTGAGCCTACCAATTGCTATTATATGGCACAGTGATTTTGGAACATATAGGAGACTCAATTGGAAATATTAGGGATATTCCCTTGATAGGTACCTTCTCTTGAAGTTTTTTTTTTTTTTTTTTGGCTGGTATAAAAGAGAAATAAATGACAAATAGAATATAGAATCTAATAAGGGTTTATGAAATCAAGACTTGGATTGTAGAGTGAAAGAACACAATGGAATGGGAATGGAATTAACCCTTTTGGTGGTCTAAAGCATCTACCCACAGAGAGCTACAGAGGCCATTAAGTTACAAGTTTGCTTTCTCCTTGGGATTATTTATCTTTTTTGGTGGAACATCTCATTTATAAAACATTTGGGAAAACATTTCTAGCTAATTGGAAGTGAACATTAAGCTTTTCCAAAATCTCCTATTTATACATTGTTCATTGCATGACATTTTTTTCATTTAAAGGTTGTACACATCTTCTAAATGCAGTCTACCAGAAAATTCAATGAGCCCCCTGCAGTGGTGTCGACGGGTCCTGGATAATCCAACACCTGAGATGGAAGCTGCAAAACGTTCACTTTGCTTCAGATTGGAACAGGGTAAGTTTCAATCTATTTGTTTATTTATTTATTTTTTTAGTAATTGCAACTAACAGTCATTGCCTTGGTTGATTTAAATTTTTGTACTTTTATTATTGTAATTGTTACATGTAGTTCTCAAGTTTTATTACCATCTATATATTTTATGCAATAAGAGTTTTTCAATATGACCTTGTGAATCTCTGTACTTGTACCCTTTCCCTCCATTTGTTTACCAAAGGTCCCTTTTTGTCACTTTTAATGAGAGACAAATAATAAATTCTTGTTCTGATTTTCTGTATCTCTTTTGGAAAAGAGGTAATACTCCTGTATTATAAAAAATGCTAGTAAATAAATGTTTCAGTTGAAATTTACCAGAAATATGTGGTGAAGTTCTAAGGCACCAATTATGATACACATTTTTTAGCCCCCTTCCCTTTTACCTAGGGTGACTAGTCTTGATCTTCAATTTCTGATGGGTTTATGAGGCATAATGACAACATTGAAGCAATCCTCCAATTATGAGAGGCATCTGCTCTACTCTCATATCCTCAGCAAATACTAGGGTTTCATTCTTAAATTCCTCCAGTTGGTAATTATTATAATAACCCCTTCTCTCATGTGGCTTCTTCTCTTTCCTCTTGATCTGCTATTTCTAAAGTCATTTTATAACTCTTCTTTGGACTTTTTCAAGGGTTTAACTAATTAATCTTTCTATTTAGATTTACTGAGTTCTTTTTACCCTAGGGGAAAAAAATGGTCCTTAAACAAAAGGAAAAGGGGGCAAAAGTCTTAAAAGCTAAGTTGATCTGTCATGTAAATGTAGGAACTGGGTCTTGATCCTCTTTAGTGCCTCCCCTTCCCCTTTCCTTGAATATGCCCAATTCATGGTCTTTCTTGGAATCAGCCATTCAGTGCTTTTCTGAGCCAGTTGTGAGTTTGAACTCTTTCATTTCTACTGCAGATACATTCAGTTTAACAAGGGTAAGGATAATGAACCTCTTTTAGAATCTGTTTCTTAGTCCACTCTAGGTATGGAATGGTTTGGGGAAGGAAATTCTTTATCTAGTCCCAGTTCTGTCCCATGGGCTTCAGGCCATCTCTCAATGACTTTGCAATGCCTTTCTTCAACTTCCTGGCAATTGATGGCTGTGGCCCTGGAAACCTTAATTTTCCCTTTAACTATTTGTTTGTTGTTAGTAACAAATATTTTATTGACATATTTATTTCTTACATTCCATTATTTCCCAGTGTCTTCCTTTCTTGTCCTTGTGCCCTGCCTTTGCCCCAGACCCTAGCCTAGAACCCTTTAAAAGTAGTGGGAATAGACAAAAGAAACCAACACAGCTCTTGTCCATGTCCAGTGTCACTGCTAAAGTCTCCCACTTCTCTGTCAGGAAGGAGGCATGCTCAAACCTCAGTTTTCTGGTGTTAAGATTAGTCATTGAGACTTTTGATGTCTTTCATTGTTGTTTTCCTTACATTACTGTGACCATTGTGTATATTGTCTCCCTGGTTCTATTTACTTTGCTCTATATCATTTTATGCAAATCTCATGCTTCTCTGAATTTTTTCAAAATTTTAAAATACTTTTAATCCAGTCTTCTCTATCTTCAGTGGTTTGTATGATGCTGATTTCTGCATGATACAAGCTAAGTTTGATTTTATATTTTAAATAAAGATTGATTATTCTATATATTTCTCCCGAATGGCATGTATGCAGGGATGTGCTGGTAAATGTTTTAACAAATAGCTCTCCAGGGGGAAAAAAATGTAACAAGACACACTTTTAACTTTAATCTGAATTATTAAGACTTTGTTGTCCAGTCA
Source organism: Pseudochirops corinnae (assembly GCA_028646515.1). Lineage (NCBI taxonomy): Eukaryota > Metazoa > Chordata > Mammalia > Diprotodontia > Pseudocheiridae > Pseudochirops > Pseudochirops corinnae. The sequence continues at coordinate 7,648 of JAQQSV010011432.1, read as the reverse complement.
TTGGACAAAACAATAAATCAGATTTTACAGATTTCAGTCAACTATGGGAGTGGTCCCAGTGCAGACTTTTGATTCCAGGCCTTTGTTTGACTTAGAGGCTTCATAAGGACTCAGAAATCGTTAACATCATTATGATTGAACCTCTTCTTTCTCTTGCTGTTTTCTGAAAAAATTACTGAAGACTAATATCTTTTTCCAGCTCAAAGCCTGAGACTATTGTTTAACTATTGTTCCACTTTCAACAAAATTCATTTGTGGAAGGGAGTTCTTTAATATTCAGCTCCTTGCTAGAGGTAAGATAAAGGAAAGATCCTGAGTCCAAAAGGATAATCTTCAGTTGGCCTAGATTAAAAAAATAAATTACTTCTAGATTAAAAAAAAAAATTACTTCATAAGGAAATGGCCTTTTCTAGAATCCAAAATCATAGTAGAGAAATACTTAGAATAATTAGACAATTCCTGCTAATAGAGAGAGTACAGTTCACAAACACTTTGTATTGGTTGAAAATTTAAGAAACATGTCTGTTTTCAAGCCCTTAAAGTAGAATTTGGAAGAGCTACAAAGAAAAGCACTCAAATTTAAGTAAGACTTTGAAAAAAGGCAGGTAGAGACCTTGTATTCTGTCCTCATTTTAAGTGGAACTTTAAGAGCCCTGTCATCACTGGGGATCACTGAGGATATCAGATTATGTTATCCGATAGATAAGGAAGAACTGTAGCATTTTTTTGTAATTCTGGGAATAATTAGATATTTGTAAAAATGTTTTGAGATACTTAGAAAAATATGGGAAGAGCACAATAATATAAGAAATATAGCATACAAATATTAAAGAATGAAATAATTTAAACATGCTACTAAATTATATAAACTTTAAAAAAAATCATTTTTATTATTATGAACTTAACAATCAACATGAGTATTTCCCCTTAAATAAAAAAAGTCCAAAACAGAAAGAGGACTGCATACAAAATCTCAAATCTCCACTTTGTTTAGCTAATTAATGGTAAATTCTTAAGACACTGTTAACCAAATCTGTGGAAGAATGTCTTGGGAATGAAATCCTTTATAGATAGGACTTGAAAATCATTAGCATTCATATTCAAATTGTATTTCTGTATCCAGTCAGCTCTTCAAGTTCATACTTCCAATAAAACACTTTAAAATACCTCTCACCAATTAGGTTACCCAATGTTATTTGAGTGTCATCATGTTAGAAACAAGTTCCATCTCCCTTCTGCCAAGCGCCACCTTTCTACCAAGCTCTTTTCTTTATTCAAATCAGATCAAGTCTTAAGTAAGACCACTCTAATACATTTGGTCCTTCTCTTAGCCCATTCCATTGTGCCCTTTGGAATCCTTTCTCTATTACTGAATTTGCCTGCATCCTCAAACTTTTCCTCCAACACTGCTTCCATCTTTATGATTTAACTAAAACCAAATTGTTCTCTAAGAATACTCTACTTCTTGTAATTCTTGAGTTTCAAAGCCACTCCTTTTGTCACTCTTTCCAGATTCATAAGATCAGGAGGAAAGGTTGACATACTCCCAGTTTTCTGCTGCTGCTTAGAGAGCATTTCTCCACTATCCATCCTTAATAATCTTTCCTCTGAAGTCTATAAAATCCATTTATACCACCCATCATCATACAGGGGAAAGAACACTGACTCTGGGATCAGAGGAGCTGAGTTCCCATCATCTGTTACTTATTATTAACATTACTATGGACAAATTCTTTCCTCTCCTTAGACTTTAGTATTCTTATCAATGAAATGAAGGAAATTGGACTAGATAGTCTCAGAATTCCTTCTTTTTAGCTCTGTTTTATATCCATTCATTTAGACACTCAGTAGCCAATTTCAATTCTTTCCTCTCCTTAGACTTCAGTATTCTTATCAATGAAATGAGGGAAATTGGACTAGATAGTCTCAGAGTTCCTTCTTTTTAGCTCTGTTTTATATCTATTCATTTAGACACTCAGTAGCCAATTTCAGTGACCACTGAAACTCCCTTCGGATTTCTCTCTTCAGTACCAGCCTGCTCTCCTATGTTCAAAACTTCTGTGTGTTTATTATCTATGACCTGCCTATAGAAATAGCTTCCTATGAAGTCTTCTTTCCTCCTTTCTCTTGCTTTCCTTTTTCCTTTTATTCATGGATCTAGCCATGTCCCTTTTCTACTGGGAACTCTACTTTGGCTCTGTTTCCTAGAACTCCTGATTTCCTTTAATCAGTAATGCCCTTAATGTCATTGGATTGCACAATACTTTTCTTTCTTCTCTTATGCATGTATCATGCTTTATTTTGGTGTATGTGTCATATCCCCCTTCATATTGTAAGCTATGTGAATATAGTGGTTATAAACAGTAGAAACTTACTATAATGTTAATATGATTCATTTAATCACACATTTATCTAAAACTAAAAGTTTTGGGCTAAGGATCTGACTCACTTTGTTTCAAAATAATACCTTACACAGAATACCTATTCAGAAATTAAATCCTACAACATATCTACCTGTAAGATATGATAAAAATATATTACTTTTTCAAAACTTTAAAAAATTAAATATAAATCATCTAATTTAAATTTGTACTTGATATCATAGATTTGGTATGTGTTATCAGATTCATTTCATTAGCAAAGGGCAAAAAGTTAAAATTGCATAAAAGCCATGTGATATTTGAAAATGGATTAGTAGTAGTTTACACTTAACTGTTCCATGTGAATCTATTTCCTTTAATTAGTTTTGGTATGAGAACCACTTTTTTTGAAAGTAAGATAAATGCTGATGCTCATATTTCTAAAACTTCATTTAACTCCCGTTTTGTTTTTTGCTTTTTTGGAGGGGGGAAGGCAGGGCAATTGGGGTTAAATAACTTGCCCAAGGTCACATGGCTAGTAACTGTTAAGTATCTGAGGTCACGTTTGAAACTCAGATCCTCCCAACTCCAGGGCCAGTAGTCTATTCATTGCACCACCTCGCCGCTCCTTAACTTCCATTATGACTCCTGTGCAGAGGGAATATTTCCTGCTTCAGTATTCCATTATGGCATGGTAATCCCAGAACAGGATGTGAGTACAGTTGTTTGATTGGAAGTAACCAAGTAACAGAGGTTACTCTTTGAATAAGAATGTTTACATGTAGTTTGTCTGTAAATAGAAGGTAATGAATCTCAGGTGTCCTTTATGTCACTTTGAAAGTAGTATAGAAAATTGAGTCCAGGGTAGGAGATTGGGGGAAGAACTACTTGTACCAAGCAAGGGATGCATTGTTCTTTGTTTTTTAAATTAAACATTGAAGGTCATCTCTTCTCTCTCTATTGAGAACAAGGATGTGTGTGTGTGTGTGTGTGTGTGTGTGTGTGTGTGTGTGTGTGTGTGTGTGTGTGTGTGTGAGAGAGAGAGAGAGAGAGAGAGAGAGAGAGAGAGAGAGAGACACTTAGACTTCTCTCCTGAGAGCCATACCACAAGAGAACTGCCCTGGGAGTCAGTTTCCTAATCTTTAAAATGAGAATTGAACAAGATTATATTCACTCCTAATAAGAGCTAGCATTTATATAGCACTTTGAGGTTTGTAAAACATTTTACATACATTTTTGATCTTCATTACAACCCTGGGAGGTAGGTGCTTGTGGCAGGCAAAAAATGGCATGACTGAGGAAACAAAGGTATGATCTACCAACCTGTCGATTTATTAAGCAATGCATGCCGGTTATCTAACAAAAGTGGAACCAGACCTCCTCAACTTAGGCCTGGACCCTGAATACAGGGGGAGACACACCTTTATACATTGAGAATAATTAATCACATAAGATCAGTTAATTAAAAGGAAACAGTACAACATTGGATAATCTGATTTTTAATTGAATTAAAGATTAAGGACTTTCCAAGTTGGGAGGCAGAAAGTTGAATAGGTGTAATTTCTTAAAAACAGAAGAAGAGGTGTCCCACTCTCCCCAAATGCCTGTGAACAATCAAAGGAATATGGAAACAATAACTGATCAGTATGGGACCAGGTTTCAGATAAAGATATGTGAGTTGCTTAAGGTGTGCAAATTGTGAGAAAATTCTTTGCATTAGTCTTTGGATCTGACCACGTTTCTGGTCAGCATAACCTTGATCCTTGGTTAAGGGTCCCTAAACAGAAGGTAGAGCTGGTTCAGCTTCCCAGCCATTTAGGCCTGGTTTCAAACAATGTGATAAGGTTTTCTTCCAATTTATACAATTGAATAAAGTTGTGTCACAAGACAGAAGTTGTATTAGACCCATAATTGAATAGAAAGGGAACTGAACTAGCTTTAGAACTGTCACAAGATGGAGTCAGTATGGTTCACTCAGTTCCCACAATTAACTACTTGCTGTCCTAATACCCTTAATTTCCTCATGCTTTTGTTATCCCGGTTTTACCAATGAGTAAACTGAAGATGAGATGTGTTAAGTGACTTGCCTTGAGTCACATAGTTAGACAGTGACTGAGGAAAGATTTGAACTTGGATCTTCCTGACTCCAAGTTCAGTGGTCTATTTGCTATGCCACTTGGTCTTTTCCATATGACCTAATGGTTTCAGACTTTCTGGAGAGTTGCCTTGATAAACCTCTTAACTCCCAGTTCATGGCTCTTTCTACTGTACCATACTATTTCTTTGTCATAAATGTTTGGTAGTAATGAAGATCCTCAAATGACAGATACTATAAATGCAACTGATTGTTTAACAGTAAATGACAAACTCAAACTATCTTCCTGATCTTTTCTTTTCCACTTTGTCTACTTAACAGACATTCAATTTCTCAAATATCTCCTGATTTTGCTAATCTTTCTCCAGACTCAATAACTGAAGTCCTAGATTTTTACATGGTGGAGACCATAATATAATTATAAAATTATAAAATTTCCCAAAATGGAAATAGTTATAAGTTAAATTCATAAGGACTTTTGTGTCTTCAGTTCTAAATGTCCAACAAGGTCAGTTTATATCACTGATATGCAATTGAGAATTTTACGTACTTGGACATTTGCATCATTAAGCATCCTGTGTATGGTTCAATTTATAAGTTATTTGATATGATTGTATAGCTTGTCAGTACAGCTGAATGTTCTTACTAGATAAATCAAAGCAGGTCACATTTTAGTTTGTCGTGTGGTCCTTGACTGTGGCCATGCACATTTAGGTCCTATTTCTCATGATCTGTCACTCCTGGGACTTTGTCCCAACTAAATGAGGATGACTTTGCTTTGAGGCTTTTTTGAAAGTTTTATACATAATGCTGTTACTCATTTGTCTTGGTTAGCTTGATAATTGAAGTGTTGCCCTCTAATCCTAACTGATAAAAGAAAATTCAGATTAACCCAGAATATTGAATGTATAGCCTTCTAGAGATTCTAAAGGTGGCTATTTAATTTTAAAAAGCCACACTGATTCAGCCAAGAAAAAGCTAAGAGGCTTATCAAGCATCTGTCTCCTGGAGCACAGCCAGTGCCTTCTCTTGCATGGCCCAAGATGCTATCTCCTTCAGCTCAGATTTCTAGGCATTAGTTACTCTGCTATTTTCTAAACAGTTCATTTTAGGAAACTTTTATAAAAATTCTCTGTCCTTTGAGAAGTGTAACACAGAGACCTTAAGAAAGAGAAGTCTTAGATAAATTGCTAGTTGTTATTTTCTGGCATGCAATTTTAATTTTAGATTTAGAGCCAGGGAAGGGGAAAGGAGCTGTCTATGTGAAATCCCTACTGTCCATTATACCTGCTCCTTAACCTCACAGCTTAGAATAACACTGGGTGAAGTTGACAGAAGGACCATGTCCCCAAGTGATTGGCTTAGGTGGGTTGTATTTGTACCACTGGGGGCTTTTGTAAACACACACACACACACACACACACACACACACAAATGTATGTGTACACATATCTGTATGTATATACATATATCTGTGTATGTATATGTGTATACATATATAAATATATAAATAGTTCATGATTTTCTTATTTTGCTAGTATTTATGGTATTTTATTCTAGTTCTCTATTGTACTTGACTTCTTTTCCCAGTTTGATTAGAGAGGTATTTCTTAAGAAAACATAAAGTTACTTACACATTAGTTATTGTTAACTGCTGCTTGCTCAGAAGCCCATAGATACAACTTACTGGGAAATGACTCTTATCTTATCTTCAGTATGTAATTTTTCTTAGTTTGGATTAGGATTTAGGCCCTATGGGAAGATGTAGTCTCAGTTGAAATATTAAGATGAGCAAGTATGCATCCTTTCATGTGTATCTTAGAATACTAAAAGGATCATTTTGTATTTCTCAGTCCCACTTTTAATAACCTTCAATTCAATTTAACAAACAAGTCACCAAACTTCTGTATGTCAAGTGCCATGGCTACAAAGATGGGACCAGAACAGTTCATACCCTTATGAGGCACCATATGTATACTGCAAGGAAAATTAAAAGGGGAGAGAGATTAACAACTGCCAGACTGGGGAGGAAGGAACACTGGGGAAAATGTCAGTGGAGAGATAATCCTCAAGCGTAGTCTTAGTGCAGGACAAGGATTCTGAGAAGTAAAGTTGAAAAGGGAGTACATCCCAGGCGTGGGGGAGGGGAGAAACTTTATACCATGGTACAGAGGCAAGTGATAGCATGCTGTTTGGGAAGGAGGTAGTAGTCTAGATTATCTGGAATGTCATCTATGAAACAAGTCTAAAAAGGCAGGGGGAGCCAGATTATGGAGACCTTAAATGCCAGGTAAGGAATTTATCTTTTATCTTATAGGCAGTGGGAGCCACTGAATGTCCTGGTCAGATTTAAACATAAAAAAGATTGTTTTGGCAATTCTGTGGAGAGGATGGATTAGAGAGGGGAATGACTGGAAGCATATAGTGGGAGATGGAGAGGGAAACCATGAAGAATATTTAAGATTTCTGGTTCTTGGTACCATCAAAATGATGGATTTTCTCTAGACCTCAGAAATTCTCCAGAGAGTAATTATGTATCTGATATAGAAAAATTACAGTTGTATCCATGGGGAAAGGAAAAAAGAGAATCTGATCAAGGTAGAATTCTTATAAATTAACACCAGAGAATACTAATCCTTAGTATTCACTAAGTACTTCTCCTGTACCTGCCTTCCTGATCCCTGCATCAAAGAAGAAATGGACCCTGTGAAATTGTGCTTTGGGTTCATATTTGGATCTCCTCCTTCCTGTGAAGACTTTGTGTGTATATCTCATCTTCTACCCACTACCTTAAGGTAACAAGGGGGCAGGAGGAGAGGTGGGGAGGGAAGCGTGGTATCTCCTACCTGGCACTGCCCCTAGTTAGGGATACCTCAAGACAGGGGTGGAGTACCTGCAGCCTTGAGGCCACCAGTGGTCCTCTCGTTCCTCAAGTGTGACCCTTTGGCTGAATCCATATTTCAAGGATTTGTTCTGTGGATTCCCCACCCAGCCATAGGGATAGCTATAGAGACTTTGCCCAGACTATGCTCCTGGTTCTCCTCTGTGCAGCCACAGAAGAGAAGGAAGGGATTCAAACCAATATTGGGGCAAGGAACTGAGCCAGTGGGCTAGAAGGAAAGGGTATTGAAACCTCTGTGTGTGTGTGTGTGTGTGTGTGTGTGTGTGTGTGTGTGTGTGTGTGTGTGTGTGT
>JAQQSV010011431.1:0-13005 GCA_028646515.1 Pseudochirops corinnae | reverse complement strand
GCTGACTCTCTTTTCAAGATTTTCTTGCAACATTCTTATTTCTCTTTCCAATTTTTCTTCTACTTCTCTTATTTGGTTTTGAAAATCTTTCTTCAGCTCATCTCTAGCTTTAAGGCATTCTTCATGTTTATTGGAGGCCCCTGGTGGGGGTGCTCTGACTGCACTCTCCTCCTCCCTCTCTTTGCCATGATCCTTCTTTTCCCCAAAGAAGGAATCTAGGGTTTGGGTGCTGTTCTTACTTTGCTTCTTATGCTTATTCTTACTCATGGTTGGTCAGTCCATGATTTTTTTTTTAATCTCTATGGGGCTCTGCTTCCAGAAGGGAAAGCTCTGTCCCAAATTGCTGGGGTCCTCCTGGCTGCCATATCTCTCAGGAAGATGCTGGGTCCCTTCCTACTTACTTCCAGCTCACTGGATAACGAAGACTCCAGGACCAAAAGCCCAAGACCGCAATCTGGATCCAGGCCTCTCAACGCAAGAGCACTGACCTCTGAACAATTGCTTAGTCCCTCTGCTGTCTGCAGGCCACGGGTATGGAAATTGCAATGCAGAGGCCGGTGCAAAACCTCTGCCTTTCACTTGCCTGCCTTGGAGGCGTTTCGGCCCGATGCTTTTCTTCCCCAATTTTGCAAGTCTCACTGACCTAGTTCTGAATGCTGCTTGTAGCTGCCGCTAATCCGAGGTTCCTCCACTCCTCCCATCCAGCCGCCCCCGGGGCTCAGCCAGGGCTTCAGGCGAGGCTGGTTTCAGTTCGCAGTGCTGATATGGTTCCTTGTAGCCGAGTTGACTTTAGTGGAAGGTATATTTGTGTGCGTTTTGGAGTTCTAGGATTAGTTTAGAGTCATATTTTATGGGTATTTTGGGGTGGCTATGCGAGAGCTGCGATATGTTGCTGCTGCTACGCCGCCGTCTTGGCTCCGCCCCCAACAAATTCATTCTTTCTGCCTAAATCTGCTCTTGCTTCTGATTAGGCTTTTTTTTTTTTTATCCTTGGTACAACCTGGTTTTCAATGGTCATGATGTTGGGGTGAGATTTAATTCTTCCCTCTTCTTTCAATCTAACATCTAATCAGTTAGATTCTGTCAATTCCACCTTTCCACCTTAACAAAGTCTATTATAATTATTCTGGTCTCTTTATTGCTAAGGTCACCACCCTTAGCACAAGCCTCATTACTAACCTATGAAACAATTGCAATATAGCTTCCTAACAGGTTTTGTGACCTCCTTATTCCAGTCTCCTTACTTTCCAATACCTTTTATCCTTTATATGTCATTGCCAGAATAATATATTCTTTTGTATAGGTCTAATCACTGGGAGCAGCTAGGTGTCACAGTTGATAGGGGCAGCTAGGCCAGCAGTCAAGAAGACCTAAGTCCAAATCCAGCCTCAGACACTTACTAGCTGTGTGACTCTGGGCAAGTCACCAAATCCTATTTGCCTTAGTTTCCCCTTCTATAAAATGACCTGGAGAAAGAAATGGCAAACCACTCCACAATCTTTGCCAAGAAAATCCCCAAATGGGACCATGAAATATTGGACATGACTGAAACAAATTAACAACAAAAAAAACCTGTCAAATCTCTTCTTAAGAATTTTCAATGGTTCTCTATTGCCAACCAAGTACACTTCAAATATTTTTTTTTACTTAGAACTCTGTTCATATTCTTTGAGTACTTATCAACTGCAGATAGCATTTAGTTTTTAAGTAGTTGTGCTAGTTCTCTATATATTGTGGATAGCAAACCCTTATCAGAGATATTTGGGACAGATTGTTTAACTATATTTAACATTTTGAGGCACTCCACAGTCTGGTGATTCCCTACCTTTCCAGCTTCATTACATATTACTCTCCTTTCTGTGTAGTATGTGTACCAGTCAAATTGTAGTTACTCTATCCCCCAAACACATCCTATGTTCTCATAAACCTAAACGCCATCTCTCCATACATATATGTGTGTATATGTGTGTATATATATATATATATATATGTATATATGTGTGTGTATATATATATATACATATATATATATATATAATGAATAAAAAAGCATTTGTTAATCACTTATGTGTCAAGCACTCTGTAAAATGCTGGGATTACAAGAAAAATGAGACAGTCCCTGATCTCATGGAGGTGACCCTCTAATTGATATAGACAACTTCTGTTCTGCTGCTGTAGGGAGGATGGAAAGGCCTGGAAATCCTAAGGATCCATCAGCAGGGTAGATGGCAAGGTTCTAGGATCCTAAGAGCATACCATCAGACCAGATGACACTACACAGAGATATAGAGGTCACAGGAGCAGGGCAGATGGTAAAGTCCAAAGGACTTTTTTTTTTTAATCAGTGACAGGGCACATGGTAAGGCTTAGTTAGTGGTCCTCCCTCTCACTGGTGACTCCCAGCTCATCCAAGTCATGTACTTCTTGCCCAGCAGCCAGAGATGTCTGAGGAAAGGCAAAAAGCTCTTGATGACTCATTCACTATTCAAAACCCAATTAAAATTCTAACCCCTCCCTGAAGCCTCCCATGATTACCCAGCCAGGAATTACCTTCCTTCTTGGACCACGAGTAGCAATTTGTTTTTATGACTAATTCATTTATCATTTAATTCTGTATTTTATACTTATCTGTGTCAAGTCTAATCCCCTAATCAATTATAAGCTCCATAAAGGCAGAGACAATACCTTATCTAAACCTTGTGTCTCTCCTAACAATGTTCTGTAAACAGGAGGCCAGTATTATCTGATGATTCAATTTAATTCAGCAAGCGCTTATTTCAGCAGCTATTATGTGGCAATCACTATGCTAGAAAACAGGGATGGAGAAGGAGAGAAAAACTAGTCTTTACTTTTAAAGAGTTCATATTTTACTGAGGGAAAAACATGTAAACTTATTAATATATACAAATAAAGGCAACAGAGAGTAGTGGCTAGAGTACTGGGTTTTGAGTCATAAAGACAATTTTAAATCTCTCTTTAGACATATATTTAAAATATAAGTTAGCTTATTTAAGTTAGCTTTAAAAAAAAAGTATCTGTGTGATTGATACAAGGCAAGTCACTTAAACAATCTGTCCCAAATATCTCTGATAAGGGTTTGGTATCCACAATATATAGAGAACTAGCACAACTACTTAAAAACTAAATGCTATCTGCAGTTGATAAGTACTCAGAGAATATGAACAGAGTTCTAAGTAAAATTGAAACTATAAACAACCAAATGAAAGTGCTCCAATTACTTATTATCATAAGGAAAATGCAAATCAAAAACAAGTCTGAGGTTGCATCTCAGAAAATTGGCAAAGATTGACAAAAGATGGAAAGAACTTTGAAGCAATTGTGGACACACAGATACTCTAATAATACACCACTGGTGGGTCTGTGAAGTGGTATAATTATTGTGGAATCTGTATTTTGTAATTATACCGAGAGAGTGATTAAAAACATCCATACCCTTTGACTCAGAGAGCCCTCTGTTAGGCATGTATCCAAAGGAGATAAAAAATAGAAAGAAAGGTCCCATTTACACTCCAATATTTTTAGTAGTGCTTTTTGTAGTAACCAAGTACTGAAAACAGCCCATTGTTTGGATAATGGCTAAACTTGTGCTTAAATGTAATGAAATAATACTACATTGCAAAAATGACTATGAAGAATACAAAGAAGAATATATATTTATATAAACTGATAGAGCAAAGCAAATAGGAATATAATATGCACAATGACTGCAATAATGTAAAAAGAAAGAAAAACAAGAAAAACCTGAAACAGAACTGTGTGTCATTAGAAATGATCAAGCTTGGATCCTTTAAAAGAGGAGAAAATGCACATCTCTCTGCTTCTTGCAAATGTGAGAGACAATAGGTACAGAACCGTGTATATGCTTTCAGACTTGTTGATGTATTATTTTTAATGTTCTGCTTCTTTCTCTTCCTTTTTTATTCTTTGCTGTGAGTAGGGGTGTGGAGAAAGATATTTAGAAGTAAAAGCACTCTAAGAGCAAAAGATAACCCCCAAAATTTTAAATCATAAATGTAAAGAAGCAAAGAAAAGACAAATGAGCCATCACTTTAATGTGCCTACTATAGAATGGCTATTCTAAGGCTTACTCAAGGGCACCACAGAGGTGTATTGACTCTACTCCCAGAGTTTGACTCATAACTCAACTACACTGTGAGATGAATATGGAAGGGAAGAGGACCAGTGGAAGAACTGTAGGACCTACTAAAGGAGATGAATTGGGCAGCTAGGTGTCACTGTGGGTATAGTGTTGGCCTGAAGTCAGGAAAATCTGAGTTCAAATTTGACCTCAAACACTAACTGTATGACCCTGGCTAAGTCGCTTACCTCTATTTGTCTCAGTTTCCTTATCCACAAAATGAGTTGGAGGGGGAATTGGCAAACTCCAGTATCTTTGCTAAGAAAACCCCAAATGGGGTGAAAAAGAGTTGTACATGACTGAAATTGACTGAACAACAACAAAGGAGATAAATAGTTGGCTATGTGTATGTGACTGATTCTACTAGAACAGTACATGAAGAATGGAGGTCCAGATCAATCCACTCTAGCCATGGCAATGAAGGATTTGATCATAGGATCATGGCTTTAGAGCTGCAAGGGACCTTTGAGATCATCTGGCCCACCCCCCTCATTTTGTGGGACTCAGAGAAAGTAAGTGACTTGTCTAATGTTACAGAGGTAGCTAGTGACCAAGTCAGTATTAGAACCCAGGTTCTCTCACCCCAAATCCAGCACTCATTTGATTATGCCATTCTGCCCCTCAAAGGAAAAGGGAAAAACATGACTATAGCCTTTGGTCTAGCTCTGACTTATGACCAGGTCATATAATTTATGAGATTCTTCTCAAGATTCAATCTGCCCCACAGAGAGTCTATGTCAAGGATCAGAACCTGTTAAGAAGAGCACATTCATTCATTCATGCTCTCTTGAACTCGTATGTGGATATAAATCATCTTGTACAACATGGCCTGACCCCACCCTACAACATTAACTGAATTCTCTTCTCCCCTATGTTGCTCCCGAAATCATTTTTGAATGACAGATAGCATGGCACAGTAGATTTAGCCCAGGGCTTGAAATTAGGAAGACTGGAGTTTAAACTCTACAATAAATATATATTAATAACATCACTTAACCTCTTTGACACTCAGTTTCCTTCTTTATAAAATGGGAATGATAACAGCATCTACCTCATAGGGTTGTTGTGAGGAAGAATTTTTTATAGTATTCTATAAAGTGAATTGTTATTATTAATATCATTATCATCATCACACCCTAGTGTCTACATAGCAAAATTAAAGGTATATCAACTCAAAAGTCAATTTAAAGATAAATCAACTCAAAATTGATGTTCACAGTCAGAAATTATCTTCTTTCCTTTGGACCTCACTTTGATACACACACATCGCATATATTAATAATGTTATTTTTATTAGTCTTTATGTGTGTCATACCACACATACCCTCAACTACTATGCTAAGCTTCATGGAGCAAGGACCTCCTCTATCTACTTCAAGGCTTAGCACAAGGCTCTATACATATAGGTAGTTAGTTGACTACCGTTTATTAAGCACCTACTAAGGCTAGGAATACAAAGTCCCTGCTCTCAAAGAGCTCATGATCTAATGGGAAAGAAAACATGCAAATAAATATGTACAAACTATGTACATATGTATATATATGGAGAGAAGGACAGAGACAGAGGGAGGGAGGGGAATACAGAGAGAGGGAGAAGGAAAGAAAGAGGAAGAGAGAGGAAGGGAGGGAGAAAAGATTCAGAGGGAAGGCATTAAGATTAAGGAGAGCTGGAATTTTTTTGTAGAAGGTTTTTCAGTTATTAAACAAATAATTTTTGAGTCATATTTGATTGAATCAAATCAAAATTAACAACTGAGGTACCAATATTACCCAACAACTCACCTGAAACTTTTCTTATACTACATGGGTGTCTTATATCACTTTTCTTGCATAATAGCATTTGCCAAAAAAAAAAAATGAGATTCATAGGTGATCCACTAATCTCTTTGATTGATGTCTAAGATAAGATCATTAATTTTTTAACTAGACCTATGACTTCATGCAGGAAATTCCCAATGAAGAAATTCCTCTGCCAATGAAGATCTGTACTTTCTCTACGATTTACAGTTTTAGGGAATTGCCAGGGACACTGAGAAGTTACTGACTTTCCTAGCTCACAGACCAGTAATTGTCAGGATCAAAATTTGAACCCAGATATCTTGGACTCTGAGATCACTTGTCTATCCACTAAGCCACACTGCCTCTTAGTCTTATGCTAAAGTTCATTCATAGCAGTGTGTTCACATTGGCCAAAGTGAAAACAGCTCTGCTGAGATATAAAGGTCACCTAGACAGAAAATCTCCCCTAAAAGTAATTTGGCATAATCAGGGAGATATGATGTTAGAGAAAGTCAGAAGGAAAAACATTACATGAAAATGGTACCAGTGATTTGAGCTAAATAGACTCAGAAGTTCTGGATGGAAATTATTCGTATTTGACATCCACATAACAGGAGAAATACAAATTCAGTTTTAAACAATGAATGCTGATGAATGTTTCTTTTGCAGAGATCAGAATGGTTACAGAACCCAGGAATCAACATTAACTTAGCCATACGACATATGTGCAATCATCTGCAGTAATCACAGCAGGAGTGGGGCTTGAGCTACATCTTTGAAAATGTGACAAATTGTCAGGATTTCCTCTTTGGGACAAACCTGTATAAGCTGGGATGAGACCCTGGAAAACAAGCATTATTAATTACTTTGCAAGACCTGGCTAAAACTCTGAAAGGCTCATTTAGTGGTGTAAGACTGTCCAGGGTCATTCCCACAGTTTTGCAAGTAGGGACGGATGGGATGGAAGCAGGGATTTCCCCCTGAGAGAGATACCCTAGGGATCTCTCTGGTTGCCCAGCCTCCTTTTCTACGACTTTATTTAATGTCAAAAACAAATGGTACAGTTATTTAAATAGCTTCACAAATTACCATATTGTTTTGAATAGACAGTGCTACAAAATACACATACACATGTATGGAGGGAGGGGGAGAGAGAGAGAGAGAGAAGAGAGCTTTTTTTCTGTCAAAGAGATCTTATAGTCGTGCTTATTTTGGTGGTGTCCTATATTCAGATCAATATGGTAACTTGTGAGACTATTTAAAAGATTGTACCAGTTGTAGCCTTGAAAGAAAAAAAAACCAGTTATTCTTCAATATATACATGTGTAAATACACACACATATATTTTTTTCTTCTCTTGGAGTGTATCCAATATTAGACCAACACAGTAATTTGTAAGTCATTCCTTAAGGGGACAGACCACTAGCTTGAGCTGGAATAATAAGTCAATAAATATTTGTTGAACTGAATTGAACTGATTTTAATTGAATTGAAATAACTAGTTATTTCTGTTGGAGTGATACCAAACAACCAGTTTGGTGTTTTTCTCAGGGCCCTCTCAAAACTAATTTTCCATATGGAGCAAAAACAACAAATTGTGTAGATTATACAGTAAAGATTAATCAACAAACATTTATTAGGGTTCTATTAAGTACAGTGCACTGTGTTAGGTGCTGGGGTTATACAAAAATCAGCAAGTCATAGCACTTGCCTTCAAAGTCTTAAAATCAGGGAAGAAGCTTATGATATGTCCTTGGGGGTTGTACAGTGGGTTTCAAAATATGCTCACACAGTACAGGGTCTAAATCTCTCTCTTCAGCAGAGTTCTCCCAACTGTGGGGCATCCTACTAGCATGTCCAAAATTATAGGATATTTTCTACCACAACTCCCATATAAAAACATCCATCTTTTAAAATAAAAATGAAGTTCAAATAACAATAGACAAAAGCAACAATAGGACAAATGTGTTCCAAATGACAGAGAAAGAAATGAAGTAATTATTTAATAGTATGTGAGCAAATAAGGTCAAATTTGAGTTGTCATGTTAAATCTTTCCATGGGCATTATGTGCCATCATTGTCATCAATGGATGTAAACTAATGACACAAATGAGTTATGTCATCATGATGCTTGCTGTATTTGAAAACTAGGTATGTAAAGTAGAAATTAAATATTAAAAGTATCATAATGTTATATTTCTTAATATCATTAATTTGAGTAAGTATAATATAAGCTGGTTTCTCAAAATTTCAACTTTTAAAAAATATAAAAATCATGAGAAGTTATAATAATTTAAGATTCTTTAACAATTAAATTTTCTTAATTTTTTTAAAAAATGGGCTTTATTGCAGAGAATAAAAATATGGCCAATTTAAAGACAAAATCTCTTGGAGTAGAAGAAACTAGTATGAACAAGGATATGGACAGTTTAAGAATCAGAAATATAAAGTAAAAACCCCATGTCCATAAAATATAACCCACTATGTTTACCATAGGGATTTCTCCAAGCCTCTTTCCCAAACCAGTTTCATAGAATTCCTTGCTCTCTTCCTTCAAAATATAGCTCAAGATGCACCTTCTATGCCTTTCCAATTTCCCCCCGTAATGTTAATGGAATAGGAATATCTTCCCTGTCCATTGATAGACCTATGTGATCACATGTCAATCATGGATGTCTTGCTGCTTTCACAGCTGTGATACATCCTGAGTCACATAGAGCCCATTGGGGGAGAAACTTGCCTAAGGAAGAGCTTGCTTAGGGGGAGATTTGCTTGTAGGTAGGCTTTCATACCTTTTGGTCCTGGGCCAATTAGGCACTGAGCCATGTGGGTTGTGATGCCTTCTGGCCCTCAGTCTATTAGTTGAAAACTATATATACTGGGAGGTTGGTATTTTACTTTGGGGGCTCACTCATGAGAAGGACCTTTTGATTCCCTGGATGGGATTCTGAGTAGCCATTTGATAAGAGCCCCCCAACTACTCAGATGTTGATGCTCTTCTGGTCCAGTTGTGTATGTAGATGGTTGTATTATTCTGTTTAGACAGTTGGTGCCCTGTCTCTTGGACTACTGATCTGTACTTATCTGTTAAAGTAAGATCATTAACCCCTTTAAAGCTGTCTTTCCTTTAGAAAAGCAGATCAAAGAACCTGTGCTAGCAGGCCAACCTAAGTGTGTTTTCTGCTACAACCCCCAACTGCTAATGCCCTCTCTTCCAAATTATTTTGTATTTATATGCTTTACATTTATTTTGTATACACTTATATAATCTGTACCTCAAAGATCATTTTCATGAGACTCTCCTTATTGGTAGAGATTGATTATTCAATGTTCTATGCCTGCATGAGGGATGATGTTGGCGAGAGCTTAAGACAAGATAAATACTAGTTTTCTGGCACCTAGCTTCAGGAGCAATGTGTGGCTCCATGCTCTTTTCTGGTCCTGAAGGGAGAGAGAGACTCTGGGAAGATGCCAACATGTAGAGGAGCCAGCACATTGATCATGTCCCTATCTCCAGCTTATTACACTAGAGGCTTCAGGAAATTATCCCTTGGGTGAGATCTGAGACTTTCTTTTTTGGTTGAACTGAGTTATCTCACTCCCAATGGGAGAGTTTAATCACTCTGGATTGTCTGATATATTCTCAAATGTATACCTTCTCTTATTTCTATTTTACTATCTACTTGAATAAATGAGTTCATTTGCTATTTGCTACATGTGTTCATTGTGGACTTGGATTTCCCTAGGAAGGTATTGAAGACTAGGAGGTATAGTTGGAGGCATGCCTTTACTGTTAAGGGATAGTAATCAGGAGCCCAGCTTGAACCTAAAAATTATTTCCCCTAAACTAACGATATTTAGAGGGAAAGACAGATATAATTCTAGTCTACTCCCTTCTCTCTCTGAGGAGAGCAGAATGGCCAGCCTCTGGCCTCAACCTCCTGCTTCCCTTGCTGGCAGGAATCAATGTCTCTCTTGGAGAAATGTGGGAGGAGGAGACTTTAGAGATATTTATTCTTACCTCCCTTTGAGACATATCTAGATAAACACATATGAACACCTATAACGCTAGCAAAACACAGCACATACTTACATTTATATAAGTACTTACTGCTATCTCTCTCCTCCTTGCCCTGTAGAGTATAAACTCTTTTCCAGAAGGGATTGTTTCTTTCAATGTTTTTGTAACTCCACCACCTAAAACAGTGACTGGCACATAGAAGGTGCTCAGTAAATTCTGGCTGATTGATTAGTGGAGGAGAAAGACCATTGTATTTGCTATATATCAATGCTTTAGCTGCACGTAGCTTAAAACCTAATAAATTGAAATGAAAGCATAAGAATGTACACGAAGAATACACCTGCAAAGAGCATGTTCCAGAGAAAATGTGATTCTTCTAATAAGCAAACCAAAAAGAGCCTTTTTCCAAAAAAAAAAAAAAAAAGCCTGTAACATCAAGAGGTCCCCTTTAATTACATGTTTCTTCATAGAATTTGTTGTTCAATTATTTTCATTGATGTCTGACGCTTTGTGACCCTATTTGGGTTTTCTTGGCAGAGATATTGGAGTGTTTTGCCATTTCCTTCTCTGGCTCATTTTACAGATGAAGAAACTGAGGCAAACAGGGTTAAGTGACTTGCCCAGGGTCACATAACTAGTAAGTGTCTGGGGCAGATCTACAAAAAAAATTCTCTTTTTATTTTAAAGACTTTGATATTTCTAAACATGAATAGGCAAGGAACTCATTCACCATGGGTAAATATAATATATTAGGTCTTATTCGATTTTTACAAGACTAGTTAATAGATTTGTCTTGTGATAGTATGTTGAAACTGGCATTTTACCCTGAAAATCTTTGGCTATTTTGACTTCGAGCAAATAAAAAATTCTCTGATTTGGCAAAGTGATACATGTTTTACTAGCATTTATAACATTCTATTTGTGTAAAACAGTGTTTTCTGTGTTAGCTGTTATAAAAACAAGACATAGATTTTAAGAGAAGTAAAAAAAATGAATTGCAAGTAGCAACATCATCAATAATATCAATTTTTAAAAATTTGCAAAGAAAAACAAAGATTATCCATTACTTTGGGGTCCTTTTTGTACTGGACTTGTGATTTTAACAAGGTAGAGGGCATGAAATAAGGCACTTTTTCCACCAACACAGACTGACATCTTATCTGTAACTTAAACTCTCATGGATTGTCTGAGGCACTAAGAGGTTAAGTGTCTTGCCCTGGGCCAGTACCTGTTAGGGGGGATCTTGATTCTGTGGCCAGCTTTCCATCTCATGGTTCTCATATTCATTACATTAATAATAGTGTTATTATGCTTAGTTTGTATAAGTTATAAATATGAAAATTACAAACAATTTTATCAATAAATATCAGTGTGTTTCATTTTTTCATTGAAATTTGAAACAGTACTGATGTTGGGGTGGGAATTCATGGGTACAAATACCATCTATGACTCTTACTACCTCCATGACCTTGGGCAAAGCCTTCTAACTTCCCTGGGCTTCTATTACTTTTATCTATAAAATGAGTGTGTGGTACTACTGACCACTAATGTCTCTTCCATCTCTAAATCCATGAGTCTATGATTTTTGTGGTTTAAAAATGGTAATAAACTTTTAATTTTATTCTAATGAAAGATAAGCTAAGAAAATTTTATGTATGAATTGTTTTATGAAAAGTATAGGAGTATGATAATTTGGGAAAAAGGGGGGAGAAGCATTGCTTTATATGGTTTGTAAATGACTGTCACTCAGCATATTTTTGTAGGCTCATGTGAAACGAGACAGTTTGCTATGATAATGATGGCCCTATCTCCTTTTAATAGACCCATTTGATAAGTCACCTGAGTGTAAAACTCGAGGAATTGAGAGAAAGTTTCCCACTTAACTTTTAAATACATTCTGTGTCTAATTAGGAGAGTTTGCCTGTCACTTTTTCTATGATGATGACAAACACACCCACACCTCAGCAACAACGAAAGCAAAGTTCACTAACAAGCTTGCTCTTGATCTGCACAAGACTTCTGATGCAGCTTCAGGACCCCTACTCCTTGACTGAAAGGAAAACCAGAAGAATGGGGGAACCTGGTGTTTTCTAATATAGGGTTTTTATACAATGCCAAGGAGACTGTTCAGGCTCCACAAAAGCACTAAATACTAACAACTATAATCCTGGAGGCCAAAATTAATGCTGAATACCCCCATTTGGCTTTTATAAAAGGTTGGAATTGAGTGAACATTGCTGGGCAAGGTCACTACAACCATTTCTTTGCTCCTGCTGCTTGTTCTTCCTGGTCAGTTTGAAAGAAGTGTACTGTAAAAAAGGTATGGGCACACAGCAGCCCTCACATAACAGGTGGAATTAAACATTGGTAAGAGGTTTACAGGGTGTTTATTCACTTGCCAGATTTATTTATCAGGTATTGGATTCAAAGGATTTCCCCACAGGATGTGTAGAGATTAGCGTGCAGGGAAAATGCTTTTTCAACAAATGCTACCACTAATCAGCTCTTCGTTTCAGTAATTCTACCACTGCTGGGTCTGTCGCCATTGAAAGACTTGCTTGGCATTTCTGGTAAGAAAACCTTTTCTTTCAGGGAC
This sequence comes from Pseudochirops corinnae, assembly GCA_028646515.1. NCBI lineage: Eukaryota > Metazoa > Chordata > Mammalia > Diprotodontia > Pseudocheiridae > Pseudochirops > Pseudochirops corinnae. Next base: position 450 of record JAQQSV010011431.1, on the reverse strand, counting down.
TTAGAACTTAATCATTTAAAAACAACTAATCAGGCTGAAATTTGAACAATAATTTTTGTCACTCTGAATAGCAGCCTCCATGTTATTAAAAAAAAAATTGAAACCATTCCAATAATATATTTAATTAACCTGGCTCAGAGAAATAAAGGCTATGTCAATACAATCCCAAAGCCTCTGAAGGAAAAGTAGAAAATTCATTCAATCACTCAGTTATTTTGTCCCACCTGAAGCCAATCCTTTGGATGATTTCCAAAAATGCTCTCGCGACCTTTTTAAAAAAAAATTTAAAAGAGGGAATTTTATTCATTATCTAATAAATAAAATAGTTATGACTGATTATTTTAAAGAACAAGTTAAATAAGGTAACAGAAACCACTCCCAGCAAAGCTTTTATATAACTGCTCCCCTTGGCTGTGTCTATACAATGCCAAAACATCTGGATGGAAAGTG
>JAQQSV010011430.1:0-13005 GCA_028646515.1 Pseudochirops corinnae | reverse complement strand
ATGTGTCTGTAATTGTGTACAGGTTTTGCCGGGTTCTGCTCTTCTCACTTAGCATCAATCCGTATAAGCCTCTCCATTGCCTATTTCTTTTAGCTGACACTAAAAATTTAACAATAAGCTCTCAGGAGCCCCATGAGCCAGCTTCAGCATCCCTCTGGAATTAGATTGGAAATTAGCACAACGTTTGTCCGGGTGATGTTTTTAATGTACTACATTGAGGCACATTTTATGTAAGAGGGGTTATAGTCAGTGCCTCATAACTTCAGTTGTTTTTTAGTCCTGTCCAAGTCTTCTTGACCCTATTTGGGATTTTCTTGGTAAAAATACTGGAATAATTTGTCATTTCTTTCTCCAGCTCATTTTATAGGTAAGGAAACTAAGACCAACAGTATTAAGTGACTTGTCCAGGGACACACAGCTAGTAAGTGTCTGAGGCCAGATTTGAACTCAGGAAGATGAGTCTTCCTGACTCCAGGCCAGGCTCTCATCTACTGAGCCACCTAGCTTCCTTATAAAAAGGACCTACCCTAGGCAAAACCATAAAGTAGAAAAATTAGCATCATTTTACCTGTACTTTCAGCATCCCCTTCAAGGTGACCTCCCACCCTGCCCCAGATTCCCCTCCTCCCAAAAAAAAAAACTTATCCTGTCTTACTAATAATTGAATATCACAGGGTCATAGGATAATAGATTCAGAGTTGGAATCAAGCTCAGAGGCCATCTAGTGCAAACCCCTCATTGTACAGGTAAACAAACTGAGGCTCATCCACAGAAGTTAAGTGATTTGCCCAAGGTCACATACGTAATAAGTGATAGTATCAGTATTTGAACTTATTTAAAAATCCAGGGCCCCATCCACTCTACTACATTGTTACCCAGGATCTATGAAAGTTCTAATACCACTGAGGCACCTTTTATTGATTTCTCTTTGTTGACAACTGAAGCTATAGGAAATACATACCTGAGATTTTTCAGCACTATTGAAATTTTACATATTCTGTCTTATTGTCTACCCCAAAAAAGGTCTTTATCATAGCACATGCCCCAGTTTGGGGCGTGAAAATATGCTCGGCATGTCAACACTTTCATAGATATATGTTCTCATCTATGTGACTAATCTTTCCAAAGGGTACAGATCACAGTCTATCCATAGCTCTTCACTTTGACTCTCATACATGACCTTCCATAAATCCTCCTTGGGAGTCCACCCAATGTGCTGAGGACCTTCTTCTCTGCTGCTTGACATTGCATGAATATCAATGGAGCATGCAGGCTGTTTGTCACCTCATGACAGGCCCACCTGTTTTCTGGTTATTTGTCTTTCTGATGAGATCCTTTAGGCCAGGTAGCTGATAATTACCATATAATTTAGCATTAAGAGCTCACTTTTCCTAAAGACATTTGCATTTTCAAAGGAATGGAGCCTATCCTACTGTTCTCTACTGCTACCTTTCCCCAAACTTGACACTTGTTCAAATTTTACCCATGCTATCCTCTCCCACAATGACTTTGGGGAGTTAGTGACCAGAGAATAGCTATTCTCTTTTTTACTTTGTTAGCTATTATAAACTTGACAAATATTATCAAACACTAACATTTCCAGGTACAAAGAAGAGAAAAAGAAGATTGTATATGAAGCAATGTGTCTCTATTACATTTAACTTCGTCTAGCCCTTCTAGAAAGCAATTCAGAATTATGCCCCAAAAGTTATTTAACTGAGCATACTCTTTGACCTAGTGATACCACTAGTAGGCCTATTCCCCCAAAAGAGATTAAAGATAAAGAAAAAGAACCCATATGATCAAAATATATTTATAGTTGTTCTTTTTGTGGCAGCAAAGAATTGGAAATTGAGGGGGTGTCTATTGGGGAACTGATAAATAAGTCGTGATATTTGAAAATGATAGAATAACATTGTATTGTAAGGAATGATGAAGGGGAAACCTGGGAAGATTTGTATGAACTGATGCACAATGAAGCAAGCAGAACCAAAACAATTTGTACAATAATTATAACATTGTAAAAACAAATAACTTTGAAAGACAAAAGAGTTCTCATCAATGCAGTGAGGAACCACATTTCCAGAGGATTCATAGTGAAACATGCTACCACCTCCTAACAAAGGGGTTATGGACCCAAAGGGCAGAATGAAATACATTTTTTTAACATATTTCAAAAAATATTTATTAAACACTTACCATGTGCTAGACATTGTGTTAAAGACTAATTGTGACCAGTATTGGAATTCATTTTTCTTATATATATTTGTTACTAGGGCTTTGATTCTCTTTCTCCTTCAATTGATGGGAACAGAGGATATGGTAGGGAGAAAAGATAGATGATAGTTAATTTAAAAAACTAAAATTTGATTTTTAAAAATGTAACAGGACACTGAGTGCTAATCCTTACACTCAGGTAAGAAAGTTCCAGTATAAATCTCCTTTCCCTTAGAGTAGGAGATGGGTTTGTCAATAATACTCTCACCCTATTATAGGGTCAAAGAGAGGAATTTTGGGAGAATTGCTACTCACCCAATAGGCATTGATTTGAACATATATTTACAAAAGCAATATTTTATCATTTTTCTTTTCAATTATTTTATTCATCCTCTTTCCTTTTTTTTCTACCAATGCCACTACTCAATGACTGCCTATATCACCAATGCAATACCCACACTGGCTGCTATGAATGTGCAGGCATATTTTCAGGTTTGAATCACAAGATATAACTGACTTTCTTCCTTGAAGATGAAACCAAAACATTTATTCAAACACCAGAAAGCCAAATCCATCATAGTAACAAAGAGGACTTTACACTTTGCCAATGCAAGGAGCACCAACACCCCAAGCGTTCTTTTTAAGACAAAGTCTATATACCTCACCAATCCAGAGAATACCAACATCCAAAGCCTTCCCTCCATTAGGCCTCCCCACAAAACACATTCCCTTAGGCAAAAATCACTCCCTCTCTGACTCACACTAGCTGCTCTGCTCTACTCTGACAGCTCTCTCTCTCTCTCAACTCTGCTTCACCCACACTTCCTGCTCCACCCATTCAGCAAGCTCCTCCCCCTGCGGACTCCACCAAGTGATCACATAGGCCTATTAAGGGGCAGGAAAGATCTTCAAATTCTCTTAACATTACACTCACTGCCTACTACCAACAATAAAATTCTCCCTTGAACTTAAGTGTAAGTAACTCAAGGAGTTAGATGTTGTCAAGAGGCAGGTTTCAAGACCAGTCTTTTAAAGGAATGATTGACCCTTGCATCAATTGGAGTTCTAAAGCCTTTAAATGTTGTTTTCCTTATATCACTGTGTAAATTGTTTTACTGGATCTTCTTACTTCACTCTGCATTAGTTTATAAACATTTTCATAAGTTTCTCTAAATTATTCACTCTATCATTTCTTATAGCAAATATAAGTCATTAATACATCTTATTTAAACAAAATAATCCCATCCCAATAAGTTCCCCCAAATACCATATCTTGAAAAAAGAAAGCAAAGCAAAACTGTCTGATATAGGAATTGTGACTAATAAATCATAATACATTATCAACTTACAGTTTGTCAGTTGTTAGTGAAGAATGTGTTTAATATCTGTCCTCTAGAAGCAATGCTTGTCTTTCTATTAGATCAGAATTCTTGTCTTTTAATGTTATTTTCAATAACATTATTGTAGTCACTTCACTTCATCAGTTCATATAAGCCTTGCCTTGTTTCTTTGGATTCCACATAGTCTCCATTCTTTATAGCACAATAATGTCATATTATATTCACATACTATTTGTTCAGTTCATTCACCACATGAGCATGTTATTTTTTCCTCCACTTTTTTACTAACACTAAAAAAAAAGTATAATTGCTATGACTATTTTGTTATATATAAGATCTTTCTGTAACTGACCTCCTTGAAGTATAAGCCCAGGAGTAAGATTGCTGGGTCAAAGAATAGGAAGAATTTAGTTACTTTTCTTACATAATTCCACACTGTTTCCTAGAACATTTGGACTTATTCACAGCTACACCAACAGTGCATTAAGTGTGCTGTCTTCCCACAACACCCTGACTATTTCCATCCTTTACCATCTCTGCCAGTTTTTGGGGTGTGGGGTGATACCTCAGAGTTTTTTTAATTTGCATTTCTCTTATTATTAGTGATATAAAGTATTTTTCACATAGTTCCTGATAGCATTTCTTATTTTGAAAATTATCCACATCCTTCAACCACTTACCTATTAGAGAGTGGCTCCTAGGTTTGTTTATGCCAATTCCCTATAAATATGGGGATATTTGAACATTTCTGCTATTCTCTAATTTAATTTTTTTATTTTCTTTTATTAGCACTATAATAAGCATCGACAAACATGAACATTTCAATATACAAAGAAAATAAAAATAGAAATGTATATGCAACTGTGAACATGACATTTTTTGTATCTACAAATAACAGAACTGTGCCAACCCTTCCCTGGTTTTCTCTGTCCCCTTCTGAACTTCCTTCTGATTTCTTCTGTGCATTTCTTTAATGTCTTAATGACAATCATGTCTTTCTTTTCTTTTTTTTGCTCATCGTTACAACTATCCACAAACTTCATCCTGTGACCAAAAAAAATCCCTTCTTACAAAATGATTAAGTACAGGCAAACCAAACAAATTTACATATTTGCATATATCTCTCATTCTTCATCTCTAGTCCATAACTCTTTGCCAAGAAGTGAGAGACGTGCTACATTAGCAGGCTTTTAGAGTTGTGATTGGTCATTACATCTATCAGTGTCACTAAGTCTTTTAAAACTGGTTTCCTTGATACTATTATAGTCATTCTATACTGCATTATAACCATTTGTATTCTGTCTGAATTGATTTTGTTTATATAAAACATTGTCAATATATTTATAGGATATTCCAAAAGTATTGTTACCAAAAAGTAAGTCTAAAACTTTTGGGACTTGTATGATCAAAGGGTAGTTAGATGGTCCAGTGGATAGAGTGCTGGACCTGGAGTCAGGAAGACTCATCTTCCTGAATTCAAATCTGGCTTCAGACACTTACTAGCTGTGTGACTCTGGGCAAGTCACTTAATCCTGTCTGCCTCAGTTTCCTCATCTGTAAAATGAGCTAGAAAAGGAAATGGCAAACCACTCCAGTACTTTTGCCAAGAAAACCCCAAATGGAGTCACAAAGCATGATCAAAATTGCCTATTTTGTCTTTGGGAACCATCTCTTTCTCTTGATTATGAATTTTCCACCTTATGGAAGATCCACACTTCCATTTGCTTTTTTTTTTTTTTAATGATTGTGACAGCCATTTGGAAGTTATTAAAGCATATGGGTAAGATGCTGGTTTAGACACAATTTCTACCAAAGCATTTTCCATCAATGTCACTCTTTTCTCCCCGAACCTATAAAACCCAGTATTTGGCTCACTGGCATCTCTCTCTTGCATTGTGCTTTGTTAAGACTTTTGTAACCACCAACTTTATACTGAACTATGTTTGGTGTTAGGCCATGCAAGAAAAGGGGTTTTGCCCTACTCCCTAAAATAAAGCACACAAACTTTCAATAGTTCTTTTAAAAGTATTTACTATGAACAAAGGAAAAATGTGTATGTGTAGTTCACAAGTTACAGAGATTCTTCTGGGATAAAATTGGTTCCCTAAAATAAAGCACACGAACTTTCAATAGTTCTTTTAAAAGTATTTACTATGAACAAAGGAAAAATGTGTATGTGTAGTTCACAAGTTACAGAGATTCTTCTGGGATAATATTGGTTCCACATGCATTGATTGGAGTTCTAAAGCCTTTTCTCCCTTCCTGATCAATCTCTTTCTTCTAGATCTTGTTCTTGCTCAGAAGCAGCTAGGTAGTCCCAGTGAATGGTCTTCCCGAATCCAGGTTCAGTGCTCCATCCACTGTGCCACCTAGATGCTTGTATGTGTGTGCGTGTGCACACACACACCATTGGAATTAATATGGTGTTATATATATACATACACACACATATATGATGTTTATATGTAAATGTATATAAATATGTACACACGTACATACGTATGTGTGTGTATATACAGAGGTAATGTGACTATATATACAAGCATAAATGTATATGTGAATTATGTGGTGCTTGTATATATGTACACATACACATATATACACATGTGTGTATATGCCCTTGGAGGGAATGTGGTAATTTGAAAAGTCCTGATTGTGGAGTCAGAAATCATGGGTTCATTTCCTATCTTTGGTACTTCTGATCTTTGTGACTTTGGACAAATCACTTCTCCTTTCTCGGCTTCAGAATCCTCATCTATAAAATAAGAGGAGTTGGATTGCTGGTTGGTGAAATCCCTTCTCGGTTCATGATCTTACAAGTTTACTAGGAAGATGATTGAAATAATCACCTTGAATCAAAGCATCCTAACAGGTGTCATAGTCTCCCTAATGTGGGGTTCTCAGCTACCTCCAAAATTGATAGCAAGACTAGTGAGAACTTTGCTGCACCATCACAAAAGCCTTGCCTTCGAAAAGACAAATCCTCTTTGGATAACCTAGTCAGATACACCAAGGAGGAAAAACTTCCTTTGGTGGAGATAAGCTTAACACAGCTGATAGTCATTCATCTGGGCAGAAACAGAAGCTGTCCGAACTCTGAAAGTCCCAGCCAGTATCCTGGCCACGGTAAGGGGCACACAACATGAATGGAGGGAAGCTGGCTGCCGGCTGGAAGGTTCTGATAACTGGGGAAGTCAGCTGTAGCGCCTGGCCACCCGCTGACAGACACAAGAGCAATTTAATGAAATTCAGGGTGTACAATGAAAAAGCAAGTTTCATCTGCCACCCTTTAAAAGGAAAAGAGCTTTAAAATCACGGGGGACCGTTTTTACCCTCCATTGAAGTGCAATAATCCAAATACTACATCAGCCCAAATTTCCTCTCTGCCATTGTGATCAGGAAAGAGCTTCTGCCATTGGAATATTTAACATCATCATCTCAGGCTTTGCTTAAAGCCCTTAGAATACAGGCCACTAAGTCTTATTTCTCTAATAGTTGCCTCCAGTCTTTGCATTCCCAAAGCTTCCATCCTGCAGGATGTTTTCCTTAAGGAGCAGCTCAGAATTACTTCACTGATTGCTGTGTAGCCTTATTATTATTGAGAGACACACCGAGAGAAGAGGCTACCACATCATTAAAAATATGATCTTCCTCTGAAAACCAATGCCAAGGAAAAAATAGAAGTAATAAAGGTGGGGACAAGAAGAGATGGCCAAATACCTTTGGATATTTAATAGATACTAAGTATAATAATCATGAAGCCACAGTTCTGTAAAGTGCCTCCAAACATGAAAAGGAAAAAGAAAATCAGACCTCCTTTGTTGGAGGGTAGAAGGAGAGGCTGTTTCTTTAAAGCTCCCTAGTCTGTTGTTGGATAGCTCATACCCTTTCAAACCTGCCCACCATAAATTATCTAGGAGTGTGCATCCAGAAAAACCACTCAATTTCCCTTATATATTAATCTTTACACTCTTAGCTTGCCCTCTCCCATTCACTAATTGGATAGACCATCTATCATGGGGGAATTGGATGGCCTTTGGGTTTGTTACATCTCCCCACTGGCCAGTTATCCATCTCTGAGCTGGGGTACTATTCCTGCAAGGAGAGGGTACGGTCATTACAAATTGCTTTTCCAGATATTTACATACCTCTGCCTCATCCCACTCATTTTGCCTTGTGAGGGTAGCAGTCTAGGGTTAGGGGTTTAGGTTGTAGGCTTGTTCTCTGTGCTAAGCCACACTTACCATATATTAGGGTCATATATTTAGAGCAAGATGGCTATTTAGCCCAGTCCTCTCTAATTTTATAAGTAAAGGAAGAGCTAACACAGGGTGTAAACATCAGAGACAGAATACAAACCCAGGTCCTCTGATCCCAGAGACAGTTCTCTTTTTATTGCACCACCCTACATCCCCTGCACAGGCTGAAATGAACAGAAAGATATCATATAACAATGGGCATCTCCAGGCATCATCTGGCTTATGGTTCTCACCATTTTTTTTTCCTTATAAGAAGGCATCCAGGGGGAACTGAGTTGTAATTCATTAAGTTCATGAAGAAAGGAAGGTGTTGACAAGTGGGAAAACCTTTACAATTCTGATTTTTAAAAGTAAGACTAGTGTTATGTCTGTTTACATGCTATATCCTCCCAGTAGAATGTAAGCTCCCTGAGGGGAGGGGCTGTTTTTCATTTTGTCTTTATATCCCTGGTCTCTAACATAGTTGTGCATTTGTTGTTGTTGTTTGGTCATTTCAATCATGTCTGACTCTTCATGATCCTGTTTGAGGTTTTCTCGGCAAAGAGACTGAAGTGGTTTGCATTTCCCTCACCAGCTGGTTTTACAGATGAGGAAACTGAGGCAAATAGGGTTAAGTGACTTGCCCAGGGTCACGCAGCTAGTAAGTGTTAAGTGTCTGAGGCCTTATTTGAACTCAGGTCCTCCTGACTCCAGGGACAGTGCTCTCTATTCATTGTGCCACCTAGCCATCCCGTCCCTTTATTTTTGCTAATGAAGAAACTGAGGCCCAAAAAGCAAAGAGACTTGTCCAATATAATTCAGGTAGTGAGAAGCAGAGCTGGGAATTGAACCCAGCCCTCTGACTGTAGAGCCAGTGGTGTTTCCAGTACAACCATGCTGCTTCTCCAGCCTATGCCAATGGCAACCATCCTTCAGCAGTCTCTAAATCAACTCCACGTATTATTGCCAACAAAAAGCACATACCGTGATCCAAAGAAGCTGCCAAGTTGTCATATTAGAGTCAAATCTTCATCTTTTAAAGAACAAAGCACTAGAGAGATGCAAGGAATGGCAAAACTCCTAGATCAGTCAGTGAGCGTTCTAAAGCCCTTATGATGAGCAAGATGCTCTGCTGAAGGCTGGGCCTCTTGCTGAAGCCTGTCACTGAGGCAATCCTGGCTAAAATCTGCTTAGATTCCTGACTGATCTGTTACAAAAATGGAAGTACAGGAAGCCATCCCCAGCCCTCTGCCCTGCTTTCATTGATTTAAACACCACTGTTTACAAACCTGCCAACAGATCTACTCTCCTGTATTGACTTGAGATGGTTGAATTCCAAGACATATAATTATAGCTAGTTGAATTAGTGTGGTTCCCACCTTGCTCAATCAATTCCCAGGAAATAGAGAGGCAGGGTGGTATGGCCAAAAGAGCATTGTAAGTGAAGTCAGAGGACCTGGGTTCAAATCCTGGTTCAATCAATTACTTGTCTTGAAAAGTCACTTTCTCTTTCTGGGCCTCAGTTTGCTCATCTGTAAAATGAAGCAGTTGGATTGGATGGCTTCTAAAGGCATTTATAACTCTAAATCCTATGCTGAGAGAAAGAAGCTGGATTGTAGGATGAGTCAAATCTTATTCACCCTATTTCAGTTCACACCAGAAAACAAGGATCTAATCACGTACTACAAACTCATTACATCTTAAGTTGTTCAGTCGTTTTTCAGTTGTGCCTAGTTCTTTGTGATCCTCTTTGGGGTTTTCTTGGCAAAGATAATGGAGTAGTTTGTCATTTCCTTCTTTCACTCATTTTACAGATGAGGAAACTGAGGCAAGTAGGGTTAAGTGACTTGCCCAGGGTCACACAGCTAGTAAGTTGTGTGAGGTTGGATTTGAACTCAGATCTTCCTGAGTCTAGGTTCAACACTCTTATCTACTTCACCACCTACTGCCAATCACCACAGCAGTATGATTTAATCACCATCCCAAAGAAAATTAAGATTGCCTATCAGCCTTAAGCAGGTCAGTGCTACACATGTCCAAAAATCTCTGCCAAGGCTGAAGAGTGTACTTGAATTTTTCTGCTTCCACAGCACCCTGTAAAATGACATACTAACTAAAAGGCCAAAAAAATGACTAGATCATAACAAGCAATCCAGCATGGATTTGAGGATGCTAACAGACAGAATCTGACATTGGAAGTGTCACATTCCAGCAGGAGCAGACAGTTGTGATTAGTGCAAATCAGTGCACCAATGCGGAGCAGTGCCAGTAAAGAAAAAAATAAATAAAGCAAGGCAAAGCCACGTGGCCTCCGACAAAAGATAAAAATGAACAACTCCATCAGCAATGAGCTTCCTGATTCCAGTTAATGGCACTACTGTTATTGTCAGTTTCCCAGACAAGAAAACTTAGGGTTATAGGATCATGGATTGAGAGCTAGAAGGGACCTTTGAGACCATCAAATTCAACCTCTGTAGTTTTATAGAAAGAAAACTAAGGCCTAGAGAGTTTAAGTGACTCGTCCAGGGCCATACAATTAGTCAATTTCATGCAAGTAGTTTATTCCTCCTTTAACATCTCCCTTGCATTTTCCTCTTCCTCTCCATTCTCACTGTTTCAATCCATGCCCAGTTCTTTCTCACATCTTGTCAAGTTACCATAGCATCCTTACGGTGCTAAGTATCTCCAGGTTGTGCTCCCATTAAATGATTCTGGGTATTGTCATTAAAGTCATCTCTAATCATCTTTCAGATCTGTATGCAAAAAAAAATTCATTGATTTAATTTCTTTCCATTAACAATTATTTTCTTTCCTTCTCATTTTTCCCCTCCCTTGATGAACAAAAATAAAAGAAAACCCTTGTGACAAACGTGCATAGTGAGGCAGAACAAATTCCCACACTGGTTATGTGTGTCTCATTCTGCACCCCGAGTCCATCATCTATCTGTCACGGGATAGGTAGCACTCTTCATGAGCTGTTCTCTGGAAATATGGATGACCATTGTGTTGATCAGAAGTCTTAAGTCTTTCAAAGTTCTTCATTTTTACAATGTTATTTTTAGTGTATAAATTGTTCTCCGGGTCCCCTCATTTTACTCCAAATCGGTTCATGCAAGTCTTCCAAGGTTTCTCTGAAACTGTCCATTCCATCATTCCTTACCACACTTCATTACATTTGTATACTGTACTACTAGGTCTATACCCCATATAGATCAAGAAAAAGGGAAAGGATCAATAGGTATAAAAATATTTCTGGCAGCTTCCTTTGGGGTTAATCTTCAAATACTGCTTTCACAGAATCACAGAACTTTAAAGTGGAAAGAAACCTCAGAAGCCCTCTAGTTCTACATATACTTCAGAAGGGATCCCAGAGACAGCACGTTATTCAGACAAGAGGTTATTCAGTTCCTACTTGAAAATATCCAGTGGTAGAGAAAACCATACTTCTGGTGTAGTACATTCTGTTTTGGATAGTTTTAATTTTTTAAAATTGTTATTGTTCAGTCATTTCAGTCCTGTTCAACTCTTTATGACCCTAGTTGGGGTTTTCTTTGCAAACATATTGGAGCTGCTTGCCATTTCCTTCTCCTGTTACAGAAACTGAGGCAAACAGGGTTAAGTGACTTGCCCAAGGTCACGTAGCTAGTAAGGGTCCAAGGAGAGATTTTTTTACTCAGATCTTCCTGACTTCTAAGCCCAGTACTCTATCAACCGCATCAAAGTTCTTATTTACATCTAACTTCTGTCATCTTTCTCCCTTGCTCAGCCAGTTAAAGAGACTCCCCAACACCTAGAGCAGGGGTTCTCAACCTGTGGGTCGCAACCTCTTTGGGGGTCAAACTGCCCCTTCACAGGGGTCACCTAAGACCATCGGAAAACACATATTTCCAACGGTCTTAGGAACTGAGACACCACTCCTCTATCTGTCTCCAGGCAGGTCCGCCTACATGCAGATAAGCCCACATGTGAGCATTAATGGGTCACAGCATTAGAAAGGTTGAGAACCACTGACCTAGCATATGAAGTCTAAACTCATCAGCCTGTTTTCAAAATCTATACCTTAACTTCACCTCATTCACTTACCAAACCTCATCTTCCACAACATGTCAGTAAAAAATTCTCTACTCTAATCAGAGTAGCCACTGAATTGTTTCCTGCACTTAATTATTTAGCTGGATTGGTGTACCCCTCATTTGGGGTACTCCTTTCTAGGTGGATTATAATCTATCCATTACTTATCTGGTTCCCTTGAAGAGTTGGCTCCAGAGATACATTCTGTAAGAGGTCTTTCCTACTCCCTTCCCACTAACTGCCCCCACCCCCACTGCCCCACTCAGGAAGTTCATGCATCCCCTTCCACCCAAGGTTACCTTGTATCTTATCTATCTACATACATGCATGTACATATTGTCTCTCCCATTCAAATATGAGCTTCTTGAAGGCAGAGAGTGTTTCATTTTTTCATTTGTATTCCCAGTGCCTAGCACAGCCCTAGGTAGATACGGTCTCTTAAGAAATGCTTGTTGAGTGATTTTTCAAACTATAAGATTCTAGTCCAGGTCTTACCATTAATGCTCCATAGAGTATTTGCAAAATGCCTAGGAGACCTTCCACTGATTCCTTTAATGTTTTGAAGTTAACAAGAAAGCCTAAGGCTGGGGCGGAGCCAAGATGGCGGGGTAGCAGCAGCAATATATCACAGCTCTCACATAGCCACCCCAAAATACCCATGGAATAGGACTCTCGACCAACCTAGAACTTCAAATCGCACACAAAGATACTTCCCACTAAAGTCAGCTCGGCTACAAGGAATCATATCAGCACTGCTAACCGAAACCAGCCTGGCCTGAAGCCGAGGCTGTGCCCCGGGGGCGGCTAGGCGGGAGGTGCAGAGAAAGCTCTCAGGTGAGCTCAGATTAGCACCAGCTGCAAGGAGGGAGGATTGTGAAAGAGGGAGATAAGCGTCCTGCCGAAAGGTCTCCAGAGCGGAAAAGCGAAAGGCGGAGGTTTTGCACCCGCCTCCGCGTTGTAGCTTCCCGCCCTCGGCCTGCAAAAAGCAGGGGGACTGAGCGATTGTTTTCAGACCAGCGCTCTCGCGTTGAGCGGCCTGGATCCGGATCGTCGTCTTGGGCCTCCGTCCTAGAGTCTTCATTATCCAGTCAGCCGGAAGTCTACGGCAGCTGGGAGGACCCCAGCGATTTGGGACAGAG
>JAQQSV010011429.1:0-13005 GCA_028646515.1 Pseudochirops corinnae | reverse complement strand
CACACACACACACACATGGGCAAATGTATCATAGATTCCAGGGGAGCAGTAGAGAGCCGAAAGCCTTAGATACATGTACAAAGTAGGTGCTAAAATACTTATTTGTCCCATATTAAAATAACAAAACAAAATAAAACAAGGCTACTTTTTGGTTTATATTGTCTCATTAAAACAACAATAACAACAACAATAATTAGATTCTTGTAATCTTAACCTGCTGCTTAGACAAATAAGACTAGTAAATATGAATTCCTGTGTTATCCTGAGACAGTAGCCAATTACATCCCATAAGCTATTTTCTCCACTAGAAGGAGTGGATCTTGTGCATGATGCTTCTATTTCATTTGAATTGTAATGGGTACTGCCATGAAGATCATCATTATCTTTATGATAATGAGTCCAGGGAAGTACAAATAGCATCAAACATGGATTCCACGCTAGATGTATCAAACAAGGAGCCTTCTTGGAAAATTTAGTCAAATAAACTTTGAATCTAAAAGCTGATAATGAATGAAATAGATGATCACTCAAAGTATTTTAAACTCAACTGCAAATATAGGCTATTAAAAAACCAAAGAGAAATAAATATTTTTTCAAGTAAAATTATATCATTGTTAATAACAATGTATTGTGATGAAGCCAAAAGTACACCGGGAAGTAGTTTTTAGGGGAAAATGTATATCACTAAATCATTTCATCAATTAAAAAGAATTCTATGAATTGGTATTCACACACACACTTATTTAAGCATTCAATTCCAAAATTTCTTCTTCATTTATCCCCTCCCCCACCCATTTAGAAGGCAAAAACAAAAATATGGCACACATTATACATATGAACTCAGGGAAAACATTTTCATATTTCCATGTTGAGAAAAAAAAGAAATAAATGAAATATATAAAGGAATAAAGGAAAAAATCTAGAATTAATGTTGAGAAAAATGATTATGCTCTTTTGTATTGATGATCAATTACTGTATTAGGATCAAGGTTTTCCCCCTTTTCTACTTCTTCATTCAGAAATCAATCAGTGTGGAAAATTTTAGCCAAAGACTTACCCAGGATAAGATCTAATCAGAGAGTAAACAAAATTCTAAGTTCACACTAATGAATGGGTTCCTCTTGTTGTGTTTGCTAAGATATGACTATGAAAATGTGGATTTTGCCTGCTTTTGGATAGGTGACTTTGAAATTAATAAGACTCTTTAAACAAGACTTGACTGATCCAAGTCACATACCTCAAAACAGTCATTGGAATATAGACCAGCCTTTCATTGCAATATTTATTTTCTCATTAATTATTAACCAATTGGAATTACTTGTCACTGTCAGGAACAAATGCTCTTCCAAGGGCATCTAAACTGTGAGACCACTGACATGAGGGATCTTTGGCATTTGAGAAAGCCACTGATTTCTTTGATTAATAAACATACTGGTGCATTGTTCTCTTGGTTCTACTCATTTCACTCTTCCTTATTTCATGTAAGTCTTGCCATGTTCTTCTTTTTTCTCCAATTTATTTCTTTATTTTTAGTTTTCAACATCGATTTCCAAAAGATTTTGAGTTCCAAATTTTCTCCCCATATTTCCCCTACCACCAGTCCAAGATAGCAAGCCTACTGAACGTTGCTTCACCCAATCTGTTCTCTCTTACATCCTCCCTCATCCTCCCCAAACTTTCTAGTAAGTTAAGATGGATTTCTACACACCACTGACTGTATATCTTATTTCCCAGTTGCACTAGCATTTCTTTAAACATTTGTTTTTAAGACTTTGATTTGCAGATTCTTTCCCATCTTCCTTACTCACACACCCCCACTGGAAAGACAAGCAATTCAATATAGGTTGTACATGTGTAGTTACACAAAATATTTCCATAGGAGTTATAATGTGAAAGACTAAATATATTTCCCTCCATCCTATCCTGCCTCCACTGATTCTATTTTATACAGTGACCCTGTCCTTTTTCAAAAGTGCTTCCTCCTAACTACCCTGTCTCTCAATCTGCCCTCCCTTCTATCATTTCCCTCTTATCCTTTTCTTCCCAACTTTCCTGTAGGGTAAAATACCCAATTTAGTGTGTATGTTATTCCTTCTTTCAGCCAAATTCAATGACAGTAAGGTTGACCCATTCTCTTTCACCTTCCTGCTCTTTCCCTCTAATGTAAGAGTTTTCTCTAGCCTCTTTAAGTGAGATAATTTACTCTAATCTCTCTCCCCCTTTCCCTCCATTATATTTCTCTCTCACCTGTTAATTTTATTTTCTAGATATCATCCCTTGCTAGTCAACTGATCCTGTGCCCTGCTCTTTGTCTATGTATACATTTACATACATATACACATACTCATATATAAATATGTGAGCACATACATATATATACAGATACAAATATACATACACACACATACCCATATATGTGTGTATATATATAGTCATTAGCTTCCATTTGCTCCCATCTAATTTTGAAGGCATTATTATTCTCTTCAGTGAGTTTTTGAGGTTCTTTTTCCATCTGGGCAAATTGACTTTTTAAGGCAATCTTCTCCTCCTTGGCTTTTTGGAACTCTTTTTCCATTTGAGTTAGTTTATTTTTAAGGTGTTATTTTCTTTATTCAGGCTATTGACTAGCTTTTTATGATTTTCTTGCACCATTCTCATTTCTCTTCCCTATTTTTCCTTCACTCCTCTTACTCGATTTTCAAAATCCTTCCTTAGTTCCTCCATGGCCTGTAACCAGTTCATATTTTTCTTGGAAGCTTTGGATGCAAGAATTTTTACATTGTTGTTTTCTTTTGGTTCCATGTTTTGATTTTTTTTGTCCTCAAACAAAGGATTCTATGGTCTGATTGTGCTTCTTCAGTTTGCTCATCTTGCCAGCCAATTACTTGACTTTTGGTCTCTTTGCTGTGGTAGAACTCTGCTTCCAGAGTGGAGAGAACTATGTCCCAAATTTCTGGGGTTTACCTAGCTGCTGCTAGAGCTGTTGTCAGAGCTATGAGGAGGGCACCCTCTCCATAGCCACCACAAGCTCTACACTGTCCACAAACCCCAGGACACCACCCAACACTGTGACCCAGATCCAAGCAGGTCAAAGCAAGAGCAATTACTATCTTCATGGTCACTTAATACCCCTACAATCTATAGGCCAGGAACTCTGGAGGCAGCCACTGCAGCTGCAGTGCCTCCACCACCTCTTTCACCCGAGAGGCAGGGGCTGGCTGCACTCTTCTCTCATCCAGTTCCAACAGAATCCTCTACTGATGTTTTACTTTCTCTTTGGTGTTTATTGGTTAAGAAGTCTAGAAACCACCACAGCTGCCAGTGATTCACTCTCCTGGAGTCTACTCTGGTCAATTTGGGCTGTGAGTATGAGCCATTGCAGCTGACATGGGATTATTCTGGGTTCCCAGCTCAGTTTGATAGACCCTTCCTGTCAGCCTTCCAGGCTTCCTTCAGTGAGAGAATTATTTCCCTCTATCACTTTGTGGGTTCTGTAGCTCTAAAATTTGTTTAGAGTAATTTTTTTTTTTAACAAGTACTGGTGGCAGTTGGGGCAGGAGCTCAAGCAAGTTCCTGCCTTTACTCCACTATCGTGGCTCTGTCCCTCCATGTTTGTTTGGTTTTTTTTTTAGATGATTGAGTTTATAGTTTCTTATAGCACAGTAGTATTCCATCACAATCATATACCACAATTTGTTCAGTCATTCTCCATTTGATGGATTTCCCTACAATTTCCTTTTTTTTTTTGTTTACCACAAACAGAGATGCTATAAACATTTTAAAACATATGATTTCTTTTTCTTTTTCTTTTTCCTTGATCATCTTTGGAAATAGACCAAGTAGATGTTTTACTGGATCAAAGGTTATACCCAGTTTTATAGATCTTTCTGCATAATTCCAGATTGCTCTCCAAAATGATTGGGTCATTTTGCAGTTCCACTAATAACAAATGAGTGTCTCGATTTTTCCACATTCTCGACCAACATTTGTCACTTCTTCCTTCCATCATTTAGTCAATTCGCAAAAAAAAGTATATTTATTTATTATATTTATATATTTGTCCCATGTTCTAATGTTGCTTTTAATGCTTACATTCTATGTTTCTAAGTTTTGAGGTCTTTTCTTTTCAGTAGTAAAATTCTATGTACTGTACTAACATGACCCACTTCTCTAAATATACTCTCTCCAAGAATATCTAGGAAAGTTGCAGTGAAGAGACTTGGGAGGAGTATTTATAGTCAACATATAGATTTTAGGATTAATTCAAGGTGTATTTCTTAGCTTACTTGTATAAAACAGATATGGTCATTAATAGACTGGTTTTATACGATAATTAATGTTATACAATGGATAACAAAAGTGCTTTATAATTGAACAAATATATGCATTTTCTCATGATAGCTAGTATTTCACAGCTCTTTAAAGTTTGTAAATTTCCTATTAAGCATAATTTCATTTTATCCTTACAACAACACTTGAAGGGCGGTGCTATTTTTTTTTTTTATTTTCCACATGAAGAAACTGAGAGACACATAGAATAAGTGACTTGTCCATGGTCCTATAGTATGAAGAAGATTTCAACTCAGATGTGCCTGATTCTAATTTATATGCTCTATCTCCTGTGTCCCATAGCTGCCTTGTATCAAATTGATCTTGAACTTATTTATAGAAGAAATTGTTTTACTGGAATTTATCAGACAGAGGATATGATCACCTCTCTATCACTAGAGGATTTTAAAAAATAATGAAATAGACACTAATGAGAATGTTGGGGAGGGGGTTTTCTTTCAGTACAGGTTGAAATATTTGATTTTTTTTTCTTTGTATCTTTTAACAAATTTGAGATTTTCTGACAATGTTAGTCATATATATGCTTGAAATATATTTTGTATTTCAGTTTTTTGAGATGCCTAAATATTATACCTTTCTGTGAGAATCATGAGTGAACTTGATCAGTACTATCTTAGATAAGTTCTCTGGGTATTGGCATGAGGCTTATATCTTTCTTAGGCTACTCTACTCTACTGGAGACTCTTCAGTTCTGAACAACCATGAAAAATCGGAATAATGTCATTTAACAATGTAGGAATAGGACAAAACAAAGAATTTTAAACTCATTGTTCTTAAAAAATTACTAAGAGAATGAATTCAATGACATTATTTTTAGTGACATAAATCCTGGGCAGTCAGTCTGTTACCCCCTCCATGTACTATCCATTGACATACTTGTCTTTTGTAGATATTTGTACACTTCCACAGTGCTGCCCCTGTGACTTGTTGGCTGAAAATAAAAGCATTTCCTACACTAAATGCCTAGCGCAACTCTCTACAATGTGCTTCTTTTGGGCCACAGAGGTCTTCACTCTCACAAGGATGGTCTATGATTGGCATGTCACCATCTGCAAACCTCTGTAGTCCCAGGAGATCACGAGGAGGCAGAGTTATAAACATGTTGGTTTTAGTTGTCTGTAGTGGAGGAATTATCCATTAATTTCCACATTTACTCCTCATTGTTTTAACATATTTGTGGCCTTAATGAGATATATCACTATTTCTGGGATGTGTATCTTTTATTAGGACTTGACTGCAGATTGATGCTCAAAGGTTGGGTCACTTAGTTATTGTCACTTCAGAGATCATTTGCTTGGTAGTGTTCATGATGATTATGTCTTCCTGTGCTGTGACACTGTATTCCCTTCATGAACACACTGGTGAAAACCACTTTCCACTTTTGGTTCCCAAATCAGTGCTATGATTTTGTTCTTTGACCCTATGTTCTTCATTTATATTAGACCATTCATCACCTTTAAAGAGGATAAAGTGTTGGCTCTTTCCTATACAATCATTGCTCTCATGCTCACGCACTTCATTTATACTTTGAAAAATGTCAACATCGAAAATGTAGTGAAGAAGGTTTGAGACGTAAATATGGTTTTAATAAGAAAATATATTTTCTAAAAATTAATTCTATCATCGAGAAAAAAGCTTGCTATATGGGAAACATACCAAGTGAATCAACCAGTGACCTCCTAAATTCACTAAAAAAAAAATAGTAGGAAAGGCCCTCAGGGCATTATGTAGTATAATTCATTTTTTTCCTAAATGAAAAAAAAGAAAGGGCAAGAAAAGTGAGGTGTCTGAACCAAGATCCCAGATATCATACAAAGCAAGTTGAACTATAAACAGTATAGTATGTGGTAGTATCAAGTCAGGAAAATATTTATTCAGAGACATGTAGCTAGAGAAAGCAATGTACAAAGCAGTAATCCATGTACATATTAATGCAGGTATATAGAAATACAGCAGACTTTTATGCCCTAAAGTGCCAATTTTATTATGTTAAAAAGTTGGCCTTTTACAAATGAAGAAAATGATGATGATAGAAAGGTCAAATCTTTTGGCCATAATCACAAGAGCCATCATATAAGTCAGGAGAAAAACAAATGTCCCCAAAAAGAACAACGTTGAATAACACATCAGGAAGAGGGTTTTTTTTTCCTGTTTAGAAAGATGAAATAATATTAGGTAAATGGGAAAATTCATATAATGATTTATGATTTGCTAAATGTGTTATCTATATTATGTTCATAACAATTCTGAGAATTAGGATCTATGACTATTCCATTTTATAGATGATGCATTAGAGAAACACAAAAATTAAATAAATTGCCCAGTGTCATACTGTTTTTAAGTGCTTGAGTAAGATTGACATTTGCATCTTCCTCGCTATAAGAACAACATTCTATATGCTACAACACCGTGCTTCTTAACACAACTAGACCAAGAAACGATCAAGGTATTCCTGTAGGGCCACACAACTACAGAAATGATTCTACACAATACTTTCTTATTTTCATCCTAATTGTCCACTTTTTCAACACTAAAGAAGACACTTCATTGTTTTGAAAGATTTCTATAACTGTCCTCATAGGTACTTTAAAAATGACTTTCTCTTTGAAGTTAAGAATACAACATTTGGGGGCAGAGATATGCTAGAAACACAAGAGATGACTGTTAAATTTTCATTGTTAGTAGTTAGATCAGGGTGTGGAACTCATCTATTAAGTGGACTAGTTCTGTGACATTTACATTCAGTCAAAGAGCTGCACTTGAGAACCTAGAGGGCCAAATGTATCCTCAAGGATGCAGATTCCCCACCCCTGATTTACACGTTGAAAAGAGACAAATAGTCTTTCATTTATTGCTTGATTTATTCTCTAAATTGTCTTAAAAAGTGATGGAAAATATATTAACAATGTAGATTAAACCTAATAGTCTATCATGTGGTAAATATAATTTTTTTCAGAACCAGTTGTTAAATATTTCCCATCATGCCCCTAATTCTCTATTTCCTTACCTGAGTAAATCTTCTTATCATAAAATCCTTCCCCATAGTCTGTTTTATTATTATTATTAGTAGTAGTAGTAGAAGTAGTAGTAGTAGTATTAATTAAAAGTAGTAGTAGTAGTAAGTAGTAGTAGTAGTAGTAGTAGTAGTAGTAGTAGTAGTAGTAGTAGTAGTAGTAGTGGTAGTAGTATCCTTTCATTATGTCATCAGAGTATAAGATTTTAGAAGGCAGGGACTTTTTTGTCTCTTCTTATATCCCCCAAACTTAGCATAATGCCTGTCACGTAGTAGGTACCTAGTAAATGTTGATTGATTGGTACTTTTTGAAAAAGAATGCCACCCTGCTAGAACCATATGCAACCATTTGTCACAACCTAACAAGTTCCAATATTCACCTTTAAAATCAAAAGTTTGGAGTAGGATATTTCCCCCAATTCTTTCCAGTTTTAGCATTGTTCAATGTTGGAACATTATTCTTAATAATAGTATATTTTTGTAGATAGATGGTTTTGGCTCTTTACACTGACACCATTAATTTTCTTTACATATTATTTTTGTCCTTTTATCTTCAGTGCCACGTGTATTGCCTGACACACGGGATTTTTAAATGACTGCATTTTTCATGAATCAGTTAAGACATAATAGAATCCTTTCATACCAAAGCTCATAATTGTATGACTTTCTCCATATCCTAGTTATTATTCCCAAAACTTCACTCTATATATTACGAGTAAGAGAAAATATGATGAAAGAGTTGTAAAAGTCAGCATGGGATAGTATAAATGAAACTGTATTTACCCTTAGAAAACCAGAATTTTACGTACTGGCTCTTAAACGAAAAATTATGTGTGTGACCTTGTTAAAGTCTTTTTGTTTCCCTGTGTCCAATTTCTACATATGTGAAGTCAAGGAATTAGGTGAGCTTTTTGTCCCCCTAAGGATCCCTTCCTAACTATTGAATTCTCAAAACCTACATTCTATCTGAAAACTTGAAAGAAGGTTTCAAATTAGAGTTTCAAAAAGTACCTTACAAAGTTTAGCAAGCAAGGCTCCAAATCCCCAGATGCCTTAAATGCTGTTTTTCATTTATTTCAGACATAAATGCTCCCCAGAGACTCACTTCCTACAAATATGATTCCTACTGAGGAGCAAAGTGGATCATGGACAAGATTTGGTGTACTATTGTAAGCTGATTAATATAGATCATGGTGATTTGGTGAAAGCAGCTTTCAACTTGCCAATATTTAATCATCTCCAAGGAAAGCACTCTGACTTCCAACAGAACTCCTTCTGGGGTACAGCTATAGCTGCATAGAGCTAAACCAATCTTCATTCCTTTTACCTCTGAGTTCTCATGCTGAGTTTAAGGATTGTAGCAGAAATAGAATTTGGAGCTGAGCAGGGACACTAGAAATCACATCTGTTATATAATGTATGGTATAATTTTGTGACATGTACCTTTACAATTAGAGAATTTTTTTTTCTATATCCTGTGCTTCTCCCTCTACCTTGCTTAAAATTATAAGACTTCAGACATATCCTATAGTTTAAGCCCGACCCCCAGAATTTTATAAGTAAGGAAACTCAGGGTTAAAGATGATTAATGACTTGGGTAAGATCATTTTTACTGGTAAGTAATGTTATATTCCCTGTCTCTTACTCTCCTTTTCCCCCTTTCCTTCCTCTGTATTTTTTCATTGTTCATCTCCCTCATCTCTTTTGCATATTTTTCTCCTCTTTCTTCCTGTGCACTTTGCATCTTTATGAATTGTCCTATGTATTAATGAAGTAAGTTTAATTAATTTAATGCATTAAGAATTTGGGATGAATTCTTAGACTCACTATAACTATTGTATTCTTCTAATCCTTAATGATATCAAAATATTCCATCAATTTTCTGGAAATCCCAGTATGTCCATTTTAATTAATTATTCTTTAAAAACAAGAACAAACAAACAAACAAACAAAAAGCTTTCTTTTTAGTCTTAGACAGTTATAGTCTTCAGGTACCCAGGAAGCAGAAAAACAGAGCTTAAGCCTAAAGCACCACATAAGAAAAAGAATGGTACGAGGAAGGGGGCTCACTCACAGACCAAATACTTCAGATGTCTAGTCCAAGGTACACACTGGTTATGTGCCCATGGACAACTTACTGCCCCAAACTGGAATGATTTCCTCCTCTGTGAAATGTGTTCTTGTCACTAATTTATTCCTATAGTCTCTGGCAGCACCTTGTACCTATAGATTTGTTTGTTTTTGCTTTTTTTGGGGGGGAGGAAGGCAGGGCAATTGAGGTTAAGTGACTTGCCCAAGGTCAGCTTTTAAGTGTCTGAAGGCGGATTTGAACTCAGGTGCTCCTGACTCCAGGGCTAGTACTCTATTCACTGTGCCACCTAGTCGCCTTTACACCTATAGATTTAGAGATCTCTTGTGATCCTTTTCATAGAAACAAAAAAAAAAGGCATTTTTCTCTTCCATTCTTAGATTTTACACTCTCTGTTTGCTACCACGGGTTTAACATCAACATATGTTGATGATAAATATAAAACTGTTTACTTAAGTTTAAAAAAATAAGACTCATCTTTAGAATTACATGGAATTCAGCAATGGTTGCTTGAGTGTTGCAATCCTATCCTTATTTTTTACAACACCAGCAGAATAGTGCAAAAAAGGAAGAAATTTAAGAGTTGGAGGACCTGAATTCAAATCCAGAATTTCATCCTTTATACCTGTGTTTCCTTCAACAGATCTTGTCCTCTCTGATTCCAACTTTTTTTTTCTTTTTAAAAATTAGATGAACAGGCTAGAAAGCCTTTGGAATCCTTTCAAGCTCTAAATGTATGATCTTAAGCTGTAATTTGTCTATCATAAATGTACTCTCTTCCAGATATTGTCCCAAACTCAAATGCTATCAGCCTTTGGCCTCAAGCAGGTTACACCTTATCAAAGGAGAAGGCATTAACATATATAGAAATAGAAAGAACAAAGGTAAAATAATTTTGAGAGGAGAGAGGAAGTAATCAAGTAATGCTAATTCCCAGGGATTAGTTATGTCTTTTATGTTGAAGGTAGTACTTTACCAGAGTTTGTGAGTAAAATGGTAACTAAGCTATTAATTTACAAAGAATTGTGAATCAAGTATTGATAGTAATGCATACTCTGCTTTCTATGCTTTAAAGATTTTATTCAATATTAGAAAATGCACCTCGTTCTGAGATAAGACCATTTGCTGATGTTGTAAGTACTAAAACCATACCTTAGTAGAGCAAGTCCTGAAAGAAAATATGGAACCAGTTTGCATAAAACAGTTTTGTGACTTTGATTATAAAATTATAAGTCTCTGATGCTGGTAAGTACAAATAAGGGTGATTTCTATTTAAAGCTACTTCCAGAAATTCTCATTTAAATGTAATTACTAAGATAATGTCCTCTTGGAAGCCAGGGCACTGATTATCACAGGTACCCTTAATGAGGAAGACTGAAAGCAAGAAGTTAAGGAGTAGATCACATTATATATCTAGGAAAACTGTTAAATTTTATTTAAAAATAAATCTGTTGATTTTCTCCAATAAACTCTATTCTGTATGGGTATATTTTGCATTTTATAATTCAAAAGTGAATACAAGACATTTGAGAGACATAGCAGGAAACCAAAATATACTTGTAAATAATAAGTATATATAAATAAAAAAGAGCACAAAAGGAATTCTAAGAAACAGAGGTCGGGCTTGTTTGTACATCCCAGCTACTGAGGAAAACAGAAAGATGAGGAACAGATTAAGAAGCATCACATAGCTCAGTTTGGCTGGATTATAGTGCAATGGGAAGGGAGTAATACATAATGAGGTTTAAGTTGTGGTCAGGTAGTGAAATATTTAATATGAAAAATAGAACCAAATATATTTGATATTAAAATATGAACCCACTGAATTTCACTGTAGTGGGTGAGACCCCCCAGTAGACTATTGCAATAGCCTAGGAATGAGGTGCTGATGGCCTACACTACAGTGGTAAGAGTATCAGAGGTCAGAAGGGGAATATTCAAGAGGTACTGTAAAGATAAAATTGAAACCTTTGTCATCATATCAGATGTGGGGGCGGAGGGGTGAGAGATAGTGAGGAGCCTTAGAAGACTCCTAGTTTGCCAGCATGAGGCACTGAAAAGACGGTGCAAACATTTACAGAGATGGGAAAAGTAGAAGGGCATGCAGGTTAAGGTAAAAGATAACGAGTTCTATTTTTTGTATATTTAACTTAAGCATTTACTAGATATCAGTCTTAGGTGTCTGAAAGGGAATTGGATAATGGAGATTCAAGATTAGCAGAAAGTGTGGAACAGGGTATATAAATTTGAGAATCAACAGCACAGAAATGGTAATCAAGTCCACAGGAGTTAAAGAGATTACCAAGTGAAGTAGTAGGAAGAAGAGAAGAGGGGACAGGCAGAACCCTAAGGGACATTTATACCTTTTAAGTCACTTAAGTTATTTTAGACTCATTTTTCCTCTACTTTAAGCATTAAATTTGTGTTTGTATGATGCAAAACAAATAGTTAATTAAATAATAACTGACATAAACAAAATGGCAGTTATAATACTTGTAACTTCTACTTCACATGATTATTATGAGGCTCAAATGAGTTAATGTGAAGAAAGTGCTTTGAAAAAGCATATACTGGTCTATTGTAATTCTGCTTAGGAAAGGTACATGGTCACCAGGTCGATATACTGGCTGCCTAGGAATATTCCTTATGATGTTTAAAGCTATACAACAGATAAGTACTTCATCAAAGAATATGATAATGTTTAGACACAACAAGAAGTAAGTAATCTGTTTACATCTTGGAGACAGTATAATATAGTGAACTTGTAGTTCAGAGACATATTGTTTTAAGTTTTGATTCAGAAATTAACACTTTAAACAAAATGTGTACTTAAATGTTTTCAACCTGTTTCCTCAACCATCATGTACATAACATTTCCAATAATCTCAAAAAGTTAATGCTAGTGGGAAAAATATATGGAACGCTCAAAACACTAAAGATAAGTAAACTATTATTAATTATACATGTGCATATTTCATATGCCACTTATTAGGTACCATTAATAATATTCTCATATTTGACTAATTTGTTCTATTTTCCTAATATGATTATTTAACATCTTTGTTTCTCCTACAATGTGGATATAGTAAGATTTCAAGCTGTAAGAAATATTTTTAAAGAGATGAAACAATTTAATTGCATTGACCTTGATCCTAATTACGTAAAAATTTATAATTTTGCATTTTGCCTGACTCAGGAAGTACTAGAAGTCTTCAACATCTTGTGAGATAGATAGATCTTAATTAGAAATATTGCCCGAGAGAATTTGTGTTCTGATTAAGGATGGAGAAATGACCTGTGGGGTCCCTGCCAAATCTGATAAAGTGTTCATATATAAATATATTTATATATGTACACACAGATATATACATATATACACATACATGTATGCATATGTATATATGTATATATAAATGTATATGTATATATACACACACATATTTATTTATATTTATATGTATTATATACACACACTAACATTATAAATGGATATCAGTGATACGTGTTACAAATTTGAAAAGAACCATTCTTGGTCACATGTACTGAATTTTCC
>JAQQSV010011428.1:0-13006 GCA_028646515.1 Pseudochirops corinnae | reverse complement strand
GGTTTTGGGACTCAGTTTTCTGGTATTTAAATGAATGCACTATCTATATTTCTTATGTAGAGAGCCTGTTCCATTTTGTGATTAATAACTATATCAGCATATTTATAGTTAC
Source organism: Pseudochirops corinnae (assembly GCA_028646515.1). NCBI lineage: Eukaryota > Metazoa > Chordata > Mammalia > Diprotodontia > Pseudocheiridae > Pseudochirops > Pseudochirops corinnae. The sequence continues at coordinate 12,894 of JAQQSV010011428.1, read as the reverse complement.
TGTAGGCATTGTGAATACTGCATTGCTGATACATCTTTGTACTGCAACCTGAAAGTTTCTATTGAGAATGTAACAGAATCCTGTTCCCAGTGCCAGCAAAACATCCCTTGTAATCTCCTTCTGAGCAGTTGTCATAAGCCTATGGGCTGAGGGCTCCAGAAGTCACTGTTTTTAATTCAGTTACTCCCAAAGCCTGAGCTGGCATGGCCGACACTAGACTGTACTCTACTCTCACTCCAGTGAAACAAACCTTTCCTGTCAACCTTCTAGGTTTTCTTAGCCTGGGAAATTCTTTCATACCCTCCTTTTGTTGGTTCTGCTGCTTCAGAATTCCTTTTGAGTGTTTCTTTTTGTTGTTGTTGTTTGGAGGGGAATTTGGGACAGTTCAGGAAAAGCTCTCCACCTTTATGCTGCCATATTGGCTCTCCCCTCTCTCCAAAAGTAACTTTCTGCCACATGTTTGAGTGTACAGTAAATAGAAAGTATAACATATTAGGAGATTGTGATCTCCCTCAAAATGAGAAAATATTTGCAAAGTACTTAGTAATGTGTCTGGTACATAGTAGGTACTCATTAAATTTTTGTTCCTCTTCCTTTTCTCCTCACTGAAGCCTCTTGGAATCACTTGTTTCCTTAGCAACTCAACTCAAGTGCTTCATTCATGAAATTTTCCCCTATCCTCTCCCCAGTCCTAATTTCTGGTTCACCAATTATCTGCCATTAATGTTTCTCAGATATTATTTATGTTCATGTGGTTTTCCCCATTATAATTTAAGCTCCTTGAGGTCAGGGACTATTGTAATTTTGTCTTGGTAGCCCCAAAATTTAACACAATTTACATGCTTAATAAAGGCTTGTCAATGTTGTAATTACCAAATAAGCACCAAAAGTTATATATGCTGCCAACTTAGTGTTTTTAAACATCTCCCTGCCTTCCATTTCCCAGTTCTTAAAATCTTAGGCTTGATCCCTTAGCACTTACCAGGGAAAACACAAACATAAAGAAAAGAGAAGATAGGAAAATTATAGAAATGTAGAGCAGAGTTCCATTATATGAAATCAGTTAGTTCTGGTTGTTTTTTTTTATAAACGTGAAACAGATTCCTCTCTACCAAAGTCCTCCACTGCTAACTGATCATGGCATGAAAGGTTACCCTGTGTTGTCAAAGATTGTGTCAACAGAGCACAAATACTTTTTTTTCTTTTAAAAAAAATTATTTATTTACTTTTGCTTTGTAACATTCAGTTCCACAATCCCCTGAGTTTCAAATTTTCTTCCCCTCCTTTTCTTCCTCCCTTATCCTCACATCCTGGCATGCACTCAAATATATGATCTACAAATACCTTCACGTTAAACATTAGTCAAGTTGTAAAAAAGGATTAAGACCAATGGAGTGAACAATGAGAAAGAAGAAACAAAACAGAACAACAACAACAAAAAAAGATGGAGGAAGTAGTTTGCTTCAATCTGCATTCAGACTTTGTAGCTCTTTCTCTGGATGAGGATATCCCTTTCCATCATAAGTCTTGTGGAGCTTTCTTATAACCTTGCATTGCTGAGAGGAGCCCAGTCTATCAAAGTTAGTTGTCACACATATTTATGTCTATAATTTTGTACAAAGTTCTCTTGGGTTTTGTTCTCCTCACTCAGCATCAGTTTATATGTCTCTCCAGGTTATTATGAAGTCAGTCTGCTCCTCAGTTCTCATAGAATAATAATATTCCATTACATTCATATACCACAACTTATTTAGCCTTTCCCCAATTGATGGGCATCCCCTTGATTTCCAATTCTTTGCCACCACAAAAAGAGCTGCCATAAATATTTTTTGCACAAACGGGCCTTTTTCCCATTTGTATGATCTCTTTGGGATATAGCCCTAGAAGTGGTATTGCTCCAGAATGGTCCAGAATCAGTTCACAACTCCACCAACAATGCATTAATGTTCCAATTTTTCCACATTATCTCCTGCATTTATCATTTTCCTATTTTGTCATCTTAGCCAATCTGGCCAGTTTTGATTTGAATTTCTCTAATCAGTAGTGATGTAGAGCATTTTTTCATATGCTTATAGATATTTTTGTATTTCTTCCTCTGAAAACTGCCTGTTCATATTCTTTGATCATTTATCAATTGGAGAATGATTTGTATTCTTACAGATTTGATTTATTCTCAGCGTATTTTAGAAATAACACCTTTATCAGAGACACTGGTTGTAAAAATTGTTTTCCAATCTTTAACTTCCCTCTTAATATTGGTTACATTGGCTTTATTTGTACAGAAACTTTTCAGTTTAATATAATGAAAATAATCTATTTTGCATGTCATAATGCAGAGCACAAGTTCTGGAAGACTCTACAACCCTACTGAATATGGTCCCAGATACTGACTTTCTGTGTCACTCAAGTACCAGCTTATCAAAGGTTATAGAAGTACACTACCAAATTGGCTACAATGTAGTGAATTTGGAGGGGCGTGTTCCCTACAGCTACCAAAGAACAATCCATTAGTCAGTAATCATTTAAACAGCACCTAATTTGGCCAACTAAGTAATGGAGAAACAAAAAGAAAAGGACAGTCTCTAGTCTTCAGGAATTCACAATCTAATGAGGAAGACATCCCAGTAGCTATGTTCAACCAAGTTAATGACAGGGTTCATTGGAAATAATCAATGGAGGGAAGGCACTATAATTAAAGGGGATGGATAAAGAAAGATTTCTGGAAGAAGGTGGGATAGATGAAATAATTGCACCAATGAAATGAACAAATCATTGAAGTACTGATATGTTGAAATACTGGTCTCCATTCTAGAATCCCAAAGACTCTAGCAGGGAATAAAGTTGGTCCTATGAACTTTTTCTAAAATTTTATTTTCAGTTGTGATTCTTCTCCCTCACTTATAACCCTCCCCCATTCACTGAGAAGGCAAGAAATGAGATACCTACCATACATATGAAGTCAGATAAAACATATTTTCACATTAGCCACGTTGTAAAAGAAAAATAAAGTGAAAGGAAATATGTTTCAAAGTGAACTCAAAGTTCATCAGTTTTCTCCCTGGAGAAGGATAACATTTTTCATCACTAATTCTTTGGGACAGCCATGGATCACTGTATTAATCAGAGTAGCTAAGGTTTGCAAAGTTTATTGTTATAATATTGCTCTTACTCTGTAAAATATTCCCTAGTTCTGCTCCCTTCACTTTGCTTCAGCTCATATGTCTTCCCAGGTTTGTCTGAAACCATCCACTTCATCATTTCTTATAACACAAATAGTACTCTACCATAATCGTGTAATACAACTTGTTCAGTCATTCCCCAGTTGAGGTGCATCCCTTCAGTTTCTAATTTTTTTTATTTATTTATTTAGTATTTATTTCCCGCAACTGCATGTAAAAACAATTTTAACATTTCTTTTTAAAACTTTGAGTTCTAAATTCTCTCCCTTCCTCCCTCGTCATCCCTTCTCATTAAGAAAGCAAGCAATTCCATATAGGTTATATATGTGTAGTCATGCAAAACATATCCATAATATTCATGTTGTGAAAGAAAACATAGACAAAAACCTTCAAGAAAAATGAAGTTTAAAAAAAAATGTATGCTTCTGGCTGTATTCAGACACCATCAGTTCTTTCTCTGGGGATGGATAGCATTTTTCATCCTAAGTCCTTCAGAGTTGTCATGGACTGTTGTATTGCTGAGAACAGCTACTTCATTCACAGCTGATCATTCTACAGTATTGCTATTGCTTTGTAACCACTACATTTCACTTTGCATCAGCCCATGTAAGTCTTTCTAGGTTTTTCTGAGAGCATCCTGCACATCATTTTTTTTAATAGTATTTCATCACAATTACATACCACAACTTATTCAACTATTCCCGAATTGAATACATCCCATCAATTTTTAATTCTTCAACCCCATATATATATATGAGTCATTTTCATTTTTGCTTTTTTATTTCTTTTTAGATACAGACCTAGTAGTAGTATTGCTAGGTCAAAGCATATGCATGGTTTTATAGTTCTTTGCACACAGTTCCAAATTGCTCTATAGAGTGGTTGAATTAGTTCCCAACTCCACCAACAGTGCATTAAGGCAGCGGTCCTCAACCTATGGGTCACCACCCCTTTGGGGGTCAAAAGACCCTTTCACAGGGGTCACTTAACACCATCAGAAAACACATATTTGCAATGGTCTTAGGAACCAAGACACCACTCCTCTATCTGTCTCCAGGCGGGTCCACCCACATACAGATACACCCACATATGAGTATTAAAGGATCACAGCATTAGGAAGGTTGAGACCCACTGTATTAAGGTCTCATTTTTCCCACATTCCTTCTAACATTTGTCATTTACATTTTCTATCCAATTGGACACTCTGATAGGAATGAGGTAATACCTCAGAATTGTTTTAATTTACATTTCTTCAATCAATAGTGAGTTAGAATATTTTATTCATATGGCTATAGATAGCTTTAATTACTTCATCTGAATCACTTTCCAATTCTTTGCCACCACTAAAAGAGCTGATGTAAGTATTGTGATGCATATGAGTACTTTTCCTCTTTCTTTGGAATACAGACCTAGTAACAATATGGCTGGGTCAAGGAGCATGCAGTTTTATAGCTCTTTGGCTATGGTTCCAAGTTGTTCTCCAGAATTGTTGGACCAGTTCACAGATCCACCAAACATGCACTAGTGTATCTATTTTTGGAGATCGCCTCCAGCATCTATCATTTTCCTTTTCCGTCATGTTAACCAATCTTATGGCTGAGAACTTCAGATTTGTTTCCGTTTCCATTTCTCTGATTGTTATTTACTTAGAGCACTTCTTCATATGTTTATTGATGGCTTTGATTTGTTCTTCTGAAAACTTTCTGTTGGTATTATTTGGCCATACATCAATTTCAAAGGTGTTGTCCTCTTCATTGTATATTCCATTGCTAAGGCAAAAAACTCAGACACTGGTTCTGTTAATGTTCTGGGTCTACCTAAACCATAGCCCTTAAAGACTCCCCAGGTAGCTTCCAGGTACAATTTGAGTATCTATTTCTTTTTCAACACAACTCTTGAATCAACAATCACAGAATTTGAAAGCCGAAAGGGAATTTAAAACCTATCTTGTCCAAATCAAAAACAAAAGAAAACCCCACAATAACGGACCCAACAAATAACTTTTTAACTTCTGTTTGAAGACCTCAGGATAGGGAGAATGTATCAATGTTCTGTGCAGGCCATTTCATATATGAAATTTCTAATTGTTAGGGAGATTATTGTTTTTCCCTCACATCAATCTAAAATTTACTTATTTGTAGCTTTTGCTCCATGCTACTGGATTGGCCCTTCATAGTCAAACAGAACAAGTCCATTCCGTCTTCTACATGACAATCCCTCAGCTACATAAACATGAATATGATGTTCCCCCTGAAACATGTGAAGACTTTACCCAGTGGAATAGGTGGATGAGAACAGTTTGTTCCAATGGCCATGAAGGCCACTAAAGCAGGGGCTGTGGAATGCTTAGGCATTGGTAAAATACCAAAGTCGCCAAGGTTATCTGTTGCATCCTAGGCCACTGCCAGTCATCTTGAATTTTGTCCTGATGACTTTATGTAACCCTGCCTCATTTAAATCCAAGTCAAGATATCACCTTTGATAGCATTGATCTGCCTCAAAAATGAAGAATGAACAACAGCTCTTTAAGTATTATTCTAACCCATTTCTCTCTCCATCTTCTCCCTAAAATAGTATGGGCTATTTTATTAAAGGTCTTATTATAATCAAGGTAGACAGTATCTGACATCCCCTCCATCTCCTAGTTTAGTAATCGTGTCAGAAAAGGAAGCAACTTTAGACTGTCATTGTCTGATCTTGATGAAGCCGTGCTGACTCTTTATAATCCCTACTTTCCTCTCTTGATGTTTGCAAAGAACATCTTTAATTCTCGAGAATTAAGTTCTAGAATTTTCCTAGGAAATTAGGCCATATTTTGGGCTCTAGTTTGAAGATTTTGTTCTCTTCCCTTGCTTAAAAAAACAAACAAAAAAATAACAACAAAAAAATACTTGAGTCCCCATCAATGTACATCTTTTTTTATTTTCAACTGAAACCAGAAAAGACAATTAAAACAAAAAGGATTTCAAGAGAACAGCCCACTGAATTAGAAGGGAAATTCACCAATACAAACAAGGGGATACTCTCTCCCAAAGATTCTTGCCTCACCCATAGGAGAGGAAATGCATAAAGCCAGGGCAATGGGCAATTCATACCTACACAGGACAATTGTGTCCCATCTGCATCTTTGCAGATCTGAAATTACCACTGCTGATGTCATGTGCCTAACTATGAGAGGAAGTCTTTCTATTTGGTAGGTCCATGGGCAGGAAGGGGGAATATCTGCAGCCTTGAGGCCACATGTGGCCCTTTAGGTCCTTAAATGCAGCTCTTTGTCCAAATCCAAACTTCACAGAGAAAATCTCCTTATTAAAAGGATTTGTTCTGTAAAACTTGGACTCAGCCAACATGCTACACCCAAGGATTTAGAGGGCCACATGTGGCCTCAAGGTCACAGGGTCCCTAGCCCGGATACATGGGCTTTAGCACCAAAATGTGGCCTATTTTCGTAGAAACAATATAGGATTTAGTGTCAGAGGACTTGGGTTCAAATCCTAGATTTTGCAGTTTATTTCCTGGTTGATTTTATATTTTTTCTTTAAGAGTATTTTAATTTTCCCCCATTTACAAGTCAAGAAACTTTTTACTATTCATTTTTTGCAAGACTTTGATTTCCAAATTTTTTGCCCTCTCATATTTCCTTCCTTTTTCTGAAAATGGTGGGCAGGCTGATACAGTTTTATACATGTGCTATCACGTAATAATATTTCCATATTAGTTACACTTGTGGAAGAAGAAACAGATCAAAAGGAGAAAAAATGAGAAAAAAAGTGACAAAGTATACTTTGATCTGCATTCAGAATCCATTTTATCTGAATGTATACAGCATTTTTTGTTGGACTTTTCTCGGATCATAGTGTGCTAGTGGATTATCACACAATGTTGTTCATACTGTGCACAGTGTTTTCCTGCTTCTAGTCATTTCACATTGCATCAGTCTTTCCAGGTTTTTCTGAAGTCTGACTGTTTCTCATTTCTTATAGCACAATAGTGTTTCATTAATACATATACCATAGCTTGTTCAGTAACTACCCAATTGATGGGTCTCCCCTCAGTTTCCAATATTTTGCCACCATGAAAAAGGCTCCCTAGTTGATTTTTAATAAGGCATTTAGACCTTTCTGATTCTTAATTTCCTTGCCTGTAAAATCAAGGGGTTTGGCTAAGTGATTGTTAAGCTAGTTTTAGCTCTAAAGCCTGGTAGTTGAATGAAGTTGGGTTAGGGGTTCATAATATTCTTAAGTCATTTTGCAGAGAGTCTCTCTGTGTCTTTTATTAAATAGTTGCTTAGGAGAAGGGAAGACTATTATGCTCCCCCCATTTTTTTAACCAGAATAAAAGGCAGAGTGTTTTAAGAAAACCTTTCATTTGTAGAGTGCCTTTAACTTGCATTCTCTTTAGATTCTCACAAAATCCTTATGAATTATAATTCATTTTTGAGCAGGTATTATTTTCAGGTTTTACAGAGGGGAAACTGAGATTCAGGGACATGAAGTGGCTCACCCAAGCTAATAATAGACCAATACAGTATTAGAACCCAAGACTTTTGATTCCTTGTGCAGTATTCTTAACAACAGACAAGTCATATAATCCAAACTATTTTGTGTCTAATGTTAAATTAATCCAGAAAGCAAGCTTTATTATTGCTAATGTGGTTCATAACCATCATAACTGTGGTTCCCAGTGCCCATCACAAATAAAGTAATATTTCAAGGAATGTCACTCACAGAAATAGTTACTTCCTACACCAATCATCTTCCTAGGTTTTCTAAAACAATTTGAGGGTTCCCCAGGCTCAGCCTTCTATTGCAAATGCCAACACCTGTAAACCCCAGGGAGCAACTCCACACCTGCTAACCCTTATCTACAGTGATAGACTTATCATCTAGCAAGGTTTTCCATAGCATCTTGGAGTAAAAATCCATCTTGGATTAATTTTCCTCCCAAAGACAAACAAAGCTGTCTCTGAGATCTGATTGACGCGTCTGACTATATGGAGGTTCCTGGTCACCAAAGGGCTTTAAAATCTCACCCATGTGAAGATTGCAAGTCACAAAGTCAGGACACCCTCCTCTGCTCTCCATATGATGACAAGGTAGAGCTGGGTCTATAGAAGCTAAATGTCACTGCATCCTTGCTGCATATATGTGCTATGTTAAAGGCAAAATAATCCTTTTATTAACTGTTTAATGACTTGTCAGTGACTCACTTCATTTCAACACTTGAGTACTGATGTCAGGCCTTCCCTTAAGAGTCTTCTTAATCAGGTCTCACTCCTTGAAATTGGTCCTTCATTCTACCCCATCCCACCCCACCCCCACCCCCAAGGGATCTATACTGTTACTTTTAAAACAGCTCCTGTAAATGTTTGGTAGCATTCAAAGCTACAGTTTTTCAGTAATGTGAGAATTCTTTTTATGGTGGTAACCTCTGTTCCTTACTGAAGTAAGCATGGATAATCAACATCTCCATTTATTAGTCAGTAAATCAGTTGTTTTTACAATTGCCCTTCCCTTTATTCACTCTCTTCTTGCCTTCCCTCCTCCCACATCCCCAGTCTCTTGTCTCCTACAACAATAACTCCTAAATATTATTTTGAGATTCTCGTGAAGGGGGAAGTTTAGATTGCCATGGTATGAGATAGATAGACAATGTGACACTGAAATGGCTGAAAATTGACTTTATACACTAAACCTATATGCATATTTACTGAATTGAATTAAATGTGTGGGGAGGGGTAAGGGAAGATGAATAAAGTTATTTAAAATATGTTCTCCCCCCATTCATTTTTAGAATTGTTTTCATCTTGAACTTGAAAGTCAGGTTTTGTTTAGATATGTTTAGATTGGTTCAGGTTATAATGAAAGTTAGATACTTGGTATTTTATCTATGAGGTAAATAATCTTAAGAAAATTTAAATTAGGTCCCGATTTATCTGAAAGAAGCAGAAATTCAATGTCATTTAAAACAAGAAATCTTTTCTATGTCACTGAAAAAGAGCTCTGTCTCCTGGGTGTACCTCCCATAAGAAAAATATAAGCCATTAATGCAAAGATGATTACAAATTTAATTCTCTCATTGCTACAGCAAAGCTGTTTTCGCATTCACTGCTTGCTAGTAACTTGGCTATACTTATTTGTTATTTTTATTATGTTATATAAAAGATTCTAGTATTTTTCTTTATGAATTTTATATATACGAAAAAGGAGTTTAAAGCAAGACTGTCCTCACCTAAAAGAATGATGACATGCTAGGCATCAGGCACAAACCAGTTAAAGAAAATCTTTGGAGGCAAGAGGTTTTCCCATCATCTACTGGGCATCCCCAGAAGCAAAGAGGTGGGGGGGAGCAAGGCACACAGAGAAGACTTTGTCACTTCTCAGATTCTTTTATTACAATTCTGTATTTTTGTCTGTCAGTTTTAGTAAAGGAGAGAGAAAAAGAGAGACAGAGACAGAGAGAGAGAGACAGAGACAGAGAGACAGAGAGACAGAGAGAGAGAGATTCTATTTTGTTTTACCTGCCTCATGATTTTATTAATGTAGTAAGCTCCCAAGGAACAACTCACTCTACTAAGCATTCCCTCCAATTTAAATTCTAAGAGTGCTGTCCTAGCCACTTAGAGATTAAGTGATTTGCTGAGGGTGGAACTGGCAGTATGTTTTAGAGGCAGAACTCCATATTCCTGAATTGTTGGCCAGATCTCTATCCATTATATCATTCTGCCTCATTGTATCTATGCTCACACACACACACACACACACACACACAAACACACACACACACACATGTTGTTCAGTCATTTCAGTTGTATCCAATTCTTCATGACACCAATTTGGGATTTTCTTGGCAAAGATATTGGAGTGATTGACTATTTCTTTCTCCAACTCATTTTATAGATGAGGAAAGTGAGGCAAACAAGGTTAAGTGACTTGCCCGGGGTCACCCAGCTAGTACATGTTTGAGGAAGAATTTGAACTTAGGAAAATGAGTCTTTCAAAATCCAGTCCAGCACTGTACTGACTCACTTAGACACCCTGCACGTAATTGTACACATACATCAGATGCTTAAAGGAGAGACCATGGGCAAGTTGCTTCTTGCATCTAACCGTCATTTTCCTCCAAATGAGGACAATGATAGTTAGCCCTCCCACACCATGGCGGTTAGGACGCAGTGCCCCCATGATCTGCAAAATCCACATAAAATTTTTTGTCCCTCCCTTAATACCAGAAAGGAAATCCAAGTTATCATGTTATTAAAAGAAAAAAAAGTTTGATATTATAGAATACTATACATATATATTTATGCATTTCTGAGTTTCTAAATCTTTTCTGTATTGTCTTCTTGTCTTCATGAGTGGACTGCAGCTACGACAAAACTCCCCCCAAATGCCTGTTTAATGCATTATGCCAACCTGCAATGCAGTGAAAGCATGATGGGGAATGTCACAATGTAACAGGGATAATTGTACTTGAGTTCTCTCTCTCACAATGCTGATATATTTTATAAATTTCAGAGCATCTAATAAAGTTGTATCATTTATTTAAAATGTCTTATTATATACAATTTATTTAAGGGAGAGGGACTAGATCTGTGATTTTGTCAGAGAGAAAACTCCCTCTACCAATGTTGTTTGGCAAGTTCTTCAAAATGTAAAGTCTTAGCTGCCTGAAATGCATGATTTTCAAGGGCCACACAACCAGTGTGTGATAGAACTGAGGTCAAAATCCATGTTACCTCTATGTTCTATGGCTTAATATAAATATAAATGTATATAATTAATATAATTTAAATGTATGGTTTTAGAAGCTTTGGGAAAACAGTGGGTAAATGACTAAATCTGGAAAGAAATTTTGTAAAATTCATACGAAAGGAAATGCAAAGTAGTGGATAGATTTGGAGCAAGAAAGCCCTGGCAAAGTAAATACACTGCTGGACTTGGAATCTGGAAGACCTTAGTTCAAATCCAACCTCTGATACTTATTAGCTGTGTGATCCTTGGCAAGTCATTAAGCCAGTCTACCTCACTTTCCTCAACTAGAAAATGGGAATAATAATTGTGGCCAACTGACAGGATTGTGAAAATAAATGAGATAATATTTTTAAAGTGCTTAATATAGTTCCTGGTACTTAGGTAAGCACTTAGAAAATGCATGTTTCCTCATTTAAAAAAAATATGGGTGTTAATAACATATACTTTTCAGGGTTATCATGCATAAAAAACAAGTAAATTGAATAAAACACTCTGCAGACTTTTAAGTGCCATGTGAAGGTTTCTTCTTCTTCTTCTTCTTCTTCTTCTTCTTCTTCTTCTTCTTCTTCTTCTTCTTCCTCATTATTTATAATTATTATTAAATATTACAGACACCAAATGTATGGCCCTGAACAAATTACTTATCATCTTATCTTCATTTTTCTTATCTCTAAAATATGGGAGCTGGAGTTGCTCTTCAGCAATATGCTTTCTTATCATTTTTTCTATTACATAAACAATAAAATTGGGGAACAAATTATGCCCAATCCCATATGGAAGAGTTCTATGTGAAACTAGGGACCTTGATCACCATCTTTTGAAAGGTTTTATGTGGAATTCTACATTAAACAACTGAGTCATGACATTCTCCGGCATAACTTCACTTTAATTATTTGTCTCTCTAATTTGATAATACACTTGGGTAACATTCCCAGGATTGAGGCTTGAGCATAAGAACTGATGGCCGGGGCAGGATGATATATATTTGCTTTATCCAACATCAGCCAGGGAAGAGATGATATTAAAAAAGAAATCTAAATCTTTAAATATCCCTCAAAGGAGAACTGTTGAGCTCTGCAATTCTTTCTTAAGTGTTTGAAAAATGTTTGGAAGGAGAAGTGGCTTAAGTGACGCATATCACCCAAGAGAATCTCCATTCAGATAGAATTTTGAGCATTGAGACTAATCCTCACTGGCTTATTTGTTTCAGCAACTGAAATGTATCTGAGTCAGATATTGAAACAGCTATGATATAAAGGACCTCATTCTAATCCTTTTATTTAGAGACGAGAAGCATTAGTGCATAACTACTATTATAATATTCCAACTAGGACTAGCTTCAAAGAGTCCAATCTGTCACATATTTTGGAGAAAGAGAAATCCATGAAACTACATAGAAATGTGTGAGTTCTTAAAAGGTCCAGAATATCAAGGCAATTAATGAAAAGAAATGCTAGGGAAGGTGGCCTAGCCATACCAGATTTTAATCTCTATTATAAAGCAGCAGTCATCAAAACTGTTTGATACTGGCTAAGGAATAGAATAGTGGATCAATGGAATAGATTGGGTACAAAAGTCTCAGTAGTCAACTGAGTTACTTTATATTATTATAATATACTGTTTGATAAGCCCAGAGATCCCAGGTTTTGGGAAAAGAACTCACTATTTGACAAGAATTTCTGGGAAAACTGCAATATAGTATGGCAGAAACTGGGCATAGACCATGATCTAACACCATATACCAAAGTCAAGTCTAAATGGGTGCATGATCTAGGTATAAAGACTGATACTATAAGTAATCTAGGGAAGCAAGGATTAGTTTACCTGTCAGATTTATGGAGTAGGAAAGACTTTATGACCAAAGAAGAGTTGGAGAGCAGTATAAAATGTAAAATGGATGATCTTGATTATATTAAATTGAAAAGTTTCTGTACAAACAAAGCCAATGTAACCAAGATTAA
>JAQQSV010011427.1:0-13006 GCA_028646515.1 Pseudochirops corinnae | reverse complement strand
AATGTATAATTATATATATATATATATCTCCATACAGAGAGAGAAAGAGAGAGAGAGACAGACAGACAGACAGACAGAGAGCCAGCTTCAAACTCAGGAAGAGGCATTTTTCTGACTCTAGCCTGGGTACTCTAAGCACTGCCCCAACCAGCTACCCTTAGTAGTGTACTTGTCCTTCAGATATCATTCAGATATGGGACCTTGTAAGAATAAGTTTGGCTTTGAAGGAAACAGTATTTGATAATATTTTTGCTAGAAAATGGGACAGACTGTAAGTAACAATAATTTGGCTAGAATTTTCTTAGGTGGACATAATCATGGTTTAATGTGTAACAGACACCAAGGGAAGGAACAGGGTGTATGTGGGGCAATTGCTCTTGGGCTAGAACATAAGATGGTCTATCTCAGATATTTGTGGAGCTTTTAAAAGGATAGAACGAAGTTTAGGCCATTCTATTTTTCTTCTGTAGGCCTAACTTAAATAGCCAACTGGGAAAGTTTTCTTGCTGAAGTGTAAGAGTAATAGTACCAAAAAGGGAAGAGAGAAAAAAGTACTTTGGTAGAAGTAAATCTTTCTAAAAATATCTCCATGAATAGAAAATTTGGCAGGAACACCTGGATTCTTGAGGTAATTTTAGTTAGTGAAGTGCTTAAAGCACACTTTTTCTTAAATGATGAGAAAAGGATGAATACAGCAGTTTCCAGTGGGCAAAACCATATCTTTTTATTCAAGTAAAGAAGTGCTATATCATGATCTCTTCTGAAGTTTGGTAGGCAGGTTGAAGCAGTTTCATTAAAAAAAATTATTAAGGACTTTCCCTGAACACCACCTCCTTTGGGATGACTACCTAACTACCACCACAACAGAAATGCAGACATGAACTACAGTACTTAGGAATGCACCAGTCAAAAATGGGAGTGTTTCAACATGAGTAGTCTACTTCTGTATCAGTGAGAGTTTCCCTATTAGACTTTACAAAGCTGTGCTCTCCCTTAAAAAAATAAGCAAAAGTTTCCTCCACTAACTGGCAGCCAGAGAGGCACTAAACTTTAAGGAGTGGATTATAGGGTGGATTATTTTTAGTCTGACTATGAATGGAAATAGAAGGATCTAGATGGATTTCTGAGAAGAGCTGGGAAAAAAAAAATCTTAGGAAGTCCAAAGGAAATGAATTGTAGAGAGGGACTGGATGCCCTGGTTATTAGTTCTTTGGATAATAGCAGTGCATGGAGACTTTATTTATCATTTTTTTTGAAGAGTATAACAAAAAAGAGGAGGGATTGTTCCAAAGGAACCCCAATTATGTACAAACAGCTATCTTTTTTTGGGAGGGGGGTGTCTGACCTATGATTTTATTGGTGTAGAATATACCTAGTATAGAATTTCTCTCCACCATTATAATGGGTCACTCATCTGTAACATTTATTCTTAGAGAATTGCCTCAAGGCACATGCTGTTTTGATCATAGTTACACAACTAATAAGTATCAGCAACAAAACTTGAAACAAGGATTTTAAAGCCTTTATTGTCTAGATTTATATGTCTACAAATATATTTATATAAGACAATCTCTTTGTGTGTATATATATATGTATATACACATACTGTTATCTACCAATTTTAAAAGTGGTTATATGTACACATATGTAACTACTAGCATGCATATATGTATATATAACCACTTATAAAAGCAATATATAACAGTAGACATATATACATACGTGTGTTTATATTTAATGTCATTTTGGAATAATCTTTGGTCTTTCTGTCTACTGGTTATGTGAATGAGTACATTAAATTTAATTGGATAACATTTTGCACAAGGAAAGCTGGGCTCAATACACACACAAAAAAACATTTCTTAATAGTGAGGTCTGACAGCCTCCAACTGCAGCAGTCTGCCAAGGGAAATGGCGGAAGAAAGCATCATCTTTTGAGTCATTCAGAACTAGATTGGACAAAACACTTTAAAAATACACCACAGGAAACAACCTACTGCTGTCAAGGGAATAGAAAAGAGAACCCAAATAGATCTTTTCCATCTCCAATTTTAGTTGATTTCATGCAGTTTGAAAATAGATTGGTAGAATAAATATCCATTCACTGAGAAATGGGACACATTCTATAGAGTGATTGTTATTTAATGCCGGTAAAGCTCTTTATAGCCCCATCTTTGTTAGCAATTGTAGTGCAGAGAAAAATAATCCAAATGCTAATATGCTTTCATGAGTGTGTGATAATCGTTAGTCAACCACACTGATTATAGCAAGCTTTATACAGTTCAGGGTATGGTAGGAAGTGTCACAGTAGGATGTTGTCCTCAAAATGCTTAAAAATTTACTGAGAGATATACAATCTACAGTTGTTGGCTTGCAGACAGGTCTGACCATCTGTACTACATCAATGAATTTTTATCTAGAAATACAGAAAGTACGAGTGAATTGCATGGGGACTCCATTATATTTCTTGGCTAATGTTTATGTGGGGAGAAGGAATTGGGTTGAAAGAGACCCAGATTTCTGGATTTGTTTTTTTTCCCTTTACTTAACTACAGCAATGGCTTCCAGATACTGTCCTGTTTAGATTATGTTTCCTTTTTTACCCGGCTATAGCCAAGAAATTACTTATGCAAATATAACCTCTGGTTTTATAGAAACAGTTTAATGAAGTTATCAAAATATTTTCTGTTATCCTCATTAGACAAGTTATTTCTTTTAAAGTGGTCATGGGTAAGCCTATATAATATGACCTTTGTGTCAGTTGGTTAGCATATGTGACCCTTTGGACAAACTATTGACCCCTTGTGGCAACTGACTTGCTTTTCTATCAACTTGGGGACAGATTCTTGAACTCTTGCCCACATTCAGGGCAGGTCCCTGGCATATCTCTGTTCTTTTTACCATACTAATACCACCCTTGTAGGAAATTTCTGACTCTTCATATAACTGCTGGTCAATTCACTTGAAACATTTGCTTGTCTCACCAGCAGTTTGTTCTAAGCTGCGTGCATGGAAATAGCCATGTGGTGCATCAAATTTCTTCCATATACCATTTCTCTTTTTAGTGCATGGATCATTCCTAATTAAGCATCATTACAGAGCCAGCTCACTATGACTGGCTTATCCTTTCACTGCCTATTCTAGGTAGAAGAGGCAGTGGCAGGGATGGTGAGATGGTGGGGTGGGGACAAGGAAGGAGAGACAACAGAAGTGGGAGGATGGTATTCAGTCTTAGATAGTATTTCCAACTTAGCTAAGTAGGTCTTTGATGTCTCCCCTTTATAACTCTGGAACAATGTTGGCAGGGGTAAAAAAGTAGATCTTTGTTTCGGTGATAGCATGGTGCCATTAAAAACATATAACTTTTAATTTCCTGAAAATAATCCAGTTAATTTTCCTCCTGTTGTTCACTTTTGGGTCCAGTTTATTGTCTGTTTGCAGTACCCCTTTTCTGATGGGGGAAGACAAGGCAATTGGGGTTAAACAACTTGCCCAAGGTCATACAGCTAGTAAGGGTGTCAAGTGGCTGAGGCTACATTTGAACTCAGGTCCTCCTGAGTCCAGGGTGGGTGTTCTATTCACTGTGCCACCTAGGTGCCCCTGCAGTATCTTTTTAAGATATATAGGCTGCTGGACAATCTCTATGGGCTATCTTTACATTTTCCTAGCATAGGCTAGGTAATAAACATTCTTTATCTATTTAGTTTTTCCTGTGTGGATTTTTGAGTGACCATGAACTTATTAATGCAATGTATAGTGATGCATATAAATGGGACTTGGAACTCAGACTTATGCCTTGACTACCTCTAGAACATAGTCTAGTTCTCCATTTTTCTTCCTCTCTAGACAAGGTTATAGACTCTTCAAATTTAAGCTGGCAGTATTAGGAAGGCAGCATGGTCCAGTGGAAAGAGAGTGTTGGATTTGCAATCAAAAGATATCTGCTTAAATTCGCATTCCTACCTGTGTGGATCATGTGTGTTTCTATGATTAGCTTACAAGCTCCTTAAGAACAGGGAGTGTTTTTATCTTTCTCTGTATCCTTACTGCTTAGCACAGTGCCCAGAACATGATTGATGATGTAACCTGAGACATGGCATATCTATAAAATAAAAGCATTGAATTAGGTGATCTCTAAGATTCCCTCCAGTGTGAATCTCCAGACCTGTCATCCTAGTAACACAGTGTATAAGTGGTTTAGACAACAGATGGGGGAATACTCCTGGGGTTGAGAGATACTGTTTATCTTCTTCACACATTTCCTCCCTAAAGAAAGACAAAATGTATAGATTGTATTTGGTCTTTGGGAGGGATCTAACTTTGAACATCATCATTATAATTAATGACATTTATAGAAAAGCTTTAAAGTTTGCAGAATGCTTTGTAGACATTATCTCATTTGGAACCTCACAATAATTCTGTCAAGTGGGTACTACAGGAATTATTGTAAATGCCATTCTCTTTCCCCTCTTGCCCATTTTTCAGATGAGGAGACTAATTCAGAGAGGTTAGATGACTTATTTGCCGATGGTCCCAAGGCTAGCAAACATTAGGGGCAGAATTTGAATCCGGGCCATTTTAAAAGCTTCCAAGTTTGATCTTTTATTCATTGTGATACTGCTAGCTATTAAGTTTTAATTATACTGAAATTTTTATTCTTTAGGAGCTGCAGTTTCTTTGTTACCAGAAATAAAGCAAGGGATTCTTCTGGCCACGTGTCTATGTGTTATATCAGTGGGGATTTTGTATGTAAAGGATAGAGATGCCAAGTTGTGTGGACTGATCTGGCCTTGTTAACATTAGAATAAACTGGAGCTAGTTAATAGTAATAGAGAGCTTTTAAGGTTCAAAAATTATTTTACATATGTTATTTCATTAGAGCCTCAAAACAACTCTGTCAATATGACTATCCCAATTTTATAGATTAGGAAAGCAAAGCTCATAGAGGTTGTGTTTTGCCTAGAGTCAGAGTTGGCATTTAAACTCTGGTTTTACTTGACTCTAAATCCTGCCTTGTATCTTCTATACCCCATATAGCTTCTGCTGAAGCCATACTACTCATGGTTAAATCATGGTGTCCCAAATTGTGAATTTACACCAAAAGTTTCCTTTAATTAAATTATTGTATTCTCTTTGATCTTAGAAAGTCACTTCATAGCCCTGATCACTTGTAAAACTCTCCTGGTATTCATAAATGTTGCTGACATTTAGTAGCCTGGCTTAATTTTTTTTTCAATCTTTGTATTTTCAGATCTACAACCGCTTAGATGTAAACTGCTGTGGATTCAGACCTCGGAAGGAGGATGCCTGTGGTCAGAAGGGAGTGAGGCAGAAATGTGATAACCAAAACACTGTGGAGCTAACACACATCATTCAAAGAAAGCATGACCCAAGGCATTTGGTCTTTATAAACAATAAAGGTTTCTTTGACCGAAGTGAAGATAATTTAAATTTCAAATTATTAGAAGGAATCAAAGAGTAAGTTTTTGGATTATAATAATAATGAACTCATACTCTTTTCAGTGCTGAAAAGGAGCAAAGCTGGGAGAAGTTAGGCTTTAGGCCCTACTTTTAACAGAAATATAATTTGTGTCTTCTAAGAAAGGAGGCTGGAGCTAGGGAAGTAATGCCAAGTAGAGCAAAACCTGGGTACACTGGAATTATTCCTATTACCATCTCATGGCTCCTGTAAGTTGTCACTTTCAAAGGCTGGTGATTTCATTGGCAGGAGTACTCCTTCCATCAATGCAAATGACAGCCTTTTCACACCTTCTCATCCTGCATATCAAATCAAGTCAGCATTTATTAAGTGACTACTATGTGCTTTAAGCACTGGGGATTCAAAAATATTGAAATGATTTCTACTTCCAAGAATCCTATGTTCTGTTTGGGAAGATGCTATTTAGATATATAAGTATATGTAGTATGGCTATACAGAATAAAGAGAAAATAAATATCTTGTATCTTTTATATCTTGCATAAAATACAAGGAAGTTAAATTCAAGGTAATCAGGAAAGGGAGGTGCTAGCACTTGCTGGGATAGTTTTCTATAGAAGGAAGTTTTGTCTTGGAGGAAAAGGAAAAGAGGGATTCTTTGAAGTAGAGGTGAGGTAGAAGTCTATTCTAGGATTGGGGATAGTTCAAATACAAAGGCACTGAGGTGGCGGATGGAGTGCCCTGTGAGGAACATATAGAAGACCAGTTTGGCTGTGCCATAGAGTGAAGGAGAAAGAATAATGGATAATGAGAATGGAAAGGTAGGTCAGGGCAGATTGTGAAAGACTTTAAAAGTCAAATAGGGGAATTTGTGTTCTATCCTAGAGGTAATAGGGAACCACTGGAATTTGTTGAGTAGATGAGTGATGTGGTCAGATCTCTGTTTAAGGAATATCATCCTGTCATCTGTATGGAGAACAGACTTGTAATAGCAAAAGATTTGGGGCAGGGAGACCAATTAGGCAGTCATCACAATAGTCCAAGTGATGAAAACCTGAACCGAAGTGGTAACTATGTAAGCAGAGAGAAGCAATTAGATACGAGATATGTTGTGGAGTGTCAGCCTCCACCAATATGATGGGCCCATCACCTTTTCCAGTCATATATGGATAGCCTTTATCTTTTAGACTACATAGAGTCTACAAAATGTGAGTCTGTTGAAAGAAATTGTTGTATTGTATGGTGATAGTCCCAGTTAAGTTTGGAGAATCTAATACCTCTTGAAGACAATCTTCTAATACTACTTGACAGTAGTTGCAATCTATGTTGGTGGAAGGAGTATTTCCAGTGACACAATTATAGATTTTTAACTATTGAAGAAACTACTAATATCCAGGGATTTGCTAATAAATGTTAAATAGGTGTTCAAAAAAAGTGTGCATAATGTCTTTTAAAATTTAACCTTCATTATTAATATTTTTTCAAATCTGGATAATCAACAAAATAATAAATCAGGCCCTTATTTGAACATTTGTCTATTTCTAAGGTATAAATGTTCACCATGAAGATTTAGCAATCAGCTCTTGGGAGCAAGTCTGGCTAGCTCCAGAACACTGCTGCTACCACTCAAAAGTTATCATTGATCCTGTTACACACACACACACACACACACACACACATTATAAACAAAATATTAATATGGGATATCAAACATATACAATATATAAATTTATATATAATATTAAAATATATAATACATGCATGTAACACATGTCATAAAGAATTATGAAATATAAGGTGTATTATACATATTTTTAGAAATCTTTTCACATCTACTATATCACACTTGATCTTCACAATTATTCCTAGGGGAACTGTGTTATAAGTATTTAAAAGACTTATAAGTATTTATAAGACTCCCTCCTCTGATTGCAATAGTTTCTTCTCATATGTCTACTTTCCTATTACAATTAAATTAGTTGAACATCTATAGACTTCACAGATCATGGACTGTTAATACTTCATTGCATGAAACTTTTATTTAACAGTTTGGCCACTGTATGTGAGGAGGATTTTGTTATCCTTTTAAGAGTTCAGTTTCTCAGGATCCATGACCATGGCAATGTCTAGTTTCCAGGTTTTAGAGATTTGTGAGTTTTAGAGATGAGGAAACATAGACTCAGAGAGCCTAAATGTCAGAGAGGCCCAAAGTTAAATGCTTAATAGGTGGCAGGGAATGAGACAACTACTCCTAGTCTAGTTCTTTTTTTTACTGTGACATGTAGCTCAAGAAAGAGTCACTCTTGTTCAGTCTTCTGCTAACATTTAAATGACACTTTTGAAGTATACTCCCCTGGAGAATATGGGTTTGGGGGAAAACACTTGAAATTTGAGGTAATTCTATGTTTATAATATTCTTCAAAATTCCATAATTAATTGTCTACATGGCCTGCTTTATTGATGTCTGCATCTTGTATGTCTTTTTGTGGACTTAAGACTGAAGGTTTGGCATGCAATGGTTTTCTTCCTCACTATACATACCAAATCATCCTTTTTTAGGAAGGAAAACTCGGGTATCATTAGGAAAGATGTTACATAACAAATAGATAGCCTTAAATGTCTCCTTAAGTTATAGCTCCCTAGAAATAATAGTCACCTGAAGACATCATCAGGGATCATCCATCTTGAGTTCATCTGTCTCTTTTACTAGAACTAAACTTTCAGATGTGAGGAATGAGTTTAAAATGGAAACTTTAAAAAATTATCTATCCATCTATCTATCCATCTATCTATCTAGTACACTGAAAAGCAAAATGAATAGATATTTAATTCAAGATTTATGTACAGAATAGATTCATTTATCAGTTTGTTTTGAAGAATCAAGAAATATACACAATTTTGTATTTAGAAAACATTTTTCTTCCCTTTGGGAAGATTGAATTAATTTTTAAGGCTAGCCTCCTCTCTCCCTCCTCTGATTGCAATAGTTTCTTCTCATATGTCTACTCTCCTATTACAATTAAATTAGTTGAACATCTATAGACTTCACAGATCATGGACTGTTAAATACTTCATTGCATGAAACTTTTATTTAACAGTTTAGTCACTGTATGTGAGGAGGATTTTGTTATCCTTTTTAGAGTTCAGTTTCTCAGGATCCATGACCATGGCAATGTCTAGTTTCCAGGTGTTAAATAATAACTCCCAGAAAAGCTCCAAGGATTCTAGACAGTAGTTCCTAGAACTGTAGTGATAGGCAGTCCTACTGAGGCTGCTCAGTGAGATACAGGGGTGACATAATTGATATTTACTACACTTGCCCAAAATGACAATATTGCTAAAATTAACCTGTAAGCTTAATATTGGCAAAATGTCTTCTCTGTCAGTTGCCCTATAAAGCAAGTGGACACTAGTCAGTGAGAAGGGAAACTGCAGGTTTCTCTGTGCAGGAAACTGCATAGAGGAATGCATGTATCTACCTCAACCAGTCCCCATTGAGGCATGAGGGGATTTAGGGGAGTGCATAAGCTATGCTTGTCTCAATTGACCCCATCAAGACCTAAGGGTATTTTGCTTCTCCCTCCCCTCCCATCACACACCTCATAGGTCCCTGCAAGAAGGGTGATTAGGGAATGCTGCAGGAGTTGATGCTCCCATTATTGGCAAACTTTTTGAGAAGACTAGACAAGAATAAAGCTGATTATTAACCCATCCAAAGGTGTCTGCCTGTTTGACCAGATCAAGAGTGAACCTGTAAATTTTTCCAGGGAGGTCAAAGCAGCTTGTATGTTCATATTCTCACATTTAACACCCTGCTCCTCCCATTCTCAGGTCTCTCAGATGATTCTGTTTTACCTTCTTTCAGGAGGATGATGTCACTTACCTCTCCATACACAGGGTGGCTGGACAGAGGCTTCAAGGCTAGAAGCCAAGTATCGTTCTTAGCCCACTTGATTTAAATTTGAGGAAGTTGTAGAGAGCTCCCACATGGGATCCCTTATAAGAATATTAGTTGTGTCCTTTGTATCCACGAAAAATACATGTGCTGGAATTGTCAATATAATTTTTGCTAAACAACTATTTGCCCTACTCTTAACTGATGGGTATAAGCATACTCATCTTTCCTGTAATTTAAAATTATCACCATGGATAAAGCAAAACAGATGATTGAAGAAATATATTCAAGCCACCCAGTAGAAACTTTAATGATTCTTTATTCTGCTCTTCACTTTGCCTATGTGGATATGTCCCCAGATATTAAGATATGAACGATATTGAAAATTTAGTTAAATTGGATGCAATTTTTCTAATATGTCATTGCTGAAAGACATACCAGTAGTGTGATAGTGACTTAAATGGTTTGTTTTTTTAATAGACAATTAGGCATGATGATTTATGTGGATCAATGATGGGCAAAGCTATTGGCTAGATTGTAATCCTTCTAAACAATTCCTAGATTGAAATGTCATTTTATCTTTTTAGGTTCCCTGAATCTGCAGTTTCAGTTCTGAAAAGTCAGCACTTAAGGGAGAAGCTCCTTCAATCCTTGTTTCTTGACAAAGTTTATTGGGAAAGTCAAGGAGGTCGACAAGGAATTGAAAAACTTATTGATGTGATAGAACAGAGGGCCAAAATTCTTCTCACGTACATCAATGCGCATGGAGCCAAAGTATCGCCTATGAATCAATGACTTTGAAGTGCTTGTTATTAATGTAAAAATTGGGACAAAAATATTAGAACATAGAACTACTTGAGTATTTCTATAAGACTTCTGTAGAAATGTTTCTGAAAATATTCTGCCTTCACAGAAAACATTCACTTTTCTCTTTCTCCATATAAATTGAACTGGACCCAATAGAATGTAAGCTCTTTGAGGGCAGGAGATGTTTTTTTGTACTCCCTCCCCCAATACCTTATACATGTTGCCTTGTACTTTTAAAATGCTTCTTTTTGTATTGGATTGGTCTAAATAATTGACTGTAGAATGGTTTCAAGGATTATCTGATCTAATTTTAGTCAAACCGGTCAGTATCATTGATTAAGTTCAGTTCAATTCAACTCAACAAACATGTTTTTGCACCTATTTTGTGCAAGGCACTATAACAGGCACTGAGAATATAAAAACAGAAACAATACTGTCCTGAAGGTGTTCACATTGATTCCTTTGCTTAGCAGAGGAGACCCAGACATATCATATTGGTCATTTCTTGGAGCATTTTGACCTCCTAGGTTTTGGAGAACCTTGGGTTTATGATCCTTCTATTCACAACAGAGATGCCCAAAGAGTACATGGTACCTCTCTCAGCACTGGCAGATGCATATCTAGGATGATGACCTGCATAAGAACTCTTGCATCATTTCTAAAAGCATAGTGCAGCCTCTAGCATTTGTACAAAAGCACCCTGCCATGGCTATAGCAAAAGCATAGTATTCCCAGACCTTTTGGAAATAAATTGCATTTTCTGAATAGAAACAATTCAAATCTGACTATTTATATGCATAGCTCTTCTCTTTCTAAAGAGAGATCTAAATTATACCTTGTGACTTGGAACCAAGTGGTTCTTAGACTAGAAGTTGATTATTTAGAAAATACACACATGCACGCGTGTGCATGTGTACACACACACACACATACATATACACCACATATATATATACGTATATATATTATATATATATATATATAATATATATAGACAGAGAGCTTTTCTTTTTATGGGTAGAGGGGAAAGAATTTAGTTTGCTACTTTTTTTCAAGTTAGTTTTATGATCCATTAAGAATTTCTTCAGATTTGCTTAGAATGACAATAGATACTTGAAACTAGTTCATATCAACTGTGAACTAAACCTATTTCTCTACTAACGAGAAGATATTATGAGTTAAATCCTGATTTGTGTGCTGTCTCCTCACCGCAATTCTCATCTCATGGCCAGTTCTCACCCCTTTCTCAATGCCCCACCTTCATATCCCATTCAGATTAACATGGATGAATGTAGGCATCTTGAAAGGGAAGAGAATAAGCATTTATGGAGTGCCTACTGAGTGTCAGACACCATGCTAACTGCTTTTTACAAATATTAATTCATTTGATACTTACAACAATGCTGTGAGGTAGGTACTATTATTATACTCATTTTATAGTAGAGGAAAGTGATTATTGGATCTCACTGCTTTTGAATTTTTTTTTGAAGAACAAAATAGGTATTTCTATGTTTACCCCTAAACTTTACTTTTGATGTAACTTTGGAAAAGCTACTCTTTTTTAGTTTCTTTTTACTTACTTGGGAAATTGATATTGACAGTTCATTTAATAATTGTTTACAAAAAAATGCTACCCCACACCTGTATGCTGTATGCTGCTCTTAATGTTCCTCATTCTCTTTTTTGAAAAGAATGAACAATTAAATAGCAATATTGATAACATCATCAATCACATTTTAGTGAAATAAAATATTTTTTCTGTAGATTGATTTTAATTTATATCTGTATAAATTAAAAGTAAAACAAAAATTAAATGCAAGAAAAATAGGAGGAAAGATATGATTGAATCTTCTAACACCAGGTTCTCAAGGCACTTGTTCATGTATTACCTTCGAGAGATGCCTGTTTATTTTTGAGACTTGCCTTTGGCAAACTGGTAATTGAAGTTTGTCTTCAGCATTCCTATTTGGTCTAAATTCCTATTCCTAAATATTTAAATTCCTATTTAGATATTCCTATCCCTTAGTGCCATTTCTTCAGATACTTTCTAGCTGTGTGACCCTGGGTAAGTCACTTAACCACTTTGGTCACCAGTTGTTTTTTCATCCATAAAATGAAGGGATTAAACTTGACCTCTAGGGTTGCTTTTTTAGCTTTAACTCTAATATGTATGATTCTATGATGTATTTTGGGCTGGTAACTCACAGGGATGGTGAGTTGAGCCACAGGGGGTCATTTGACACACCAGTTTGAGAATCAATGGTGTTACTGATTTATGGTTCCCAGAGTAAAAGGTGGAAAATAGAGGGTAAAGATTGGGCAAGGGGAAAGGGGTAGGAGGTTAGCTGGCACAGTAAATAGAGCACTGGTCCTGGAATCAGGAGGACCTAAGTTCAAATCTGGTCTCAGACATTTAACACTTAACTAGCCATGTGACCTTGGGCAAGTCACTTAACCCCAATTGCCCTGCCCTCCATCCTCCAAAAAGAAAAGAAAAATGGCCAAGGGGAGCAGAATTTGGTGGAGGGACTTTTCTCAATGGAGAGTTCCCTATATAGGACCAAAAACTCCTGATTTGAAATGTTATTCTTTCTAGGTAACATATTTGAATTTTTTTTTGTCTCTATTAATTTGTTTGTTTACTTTTAATTTACAAGATTCAGTCCCACAATTCCTTGAGTTTCAAATTTTCTCCCCCTCCTTCTCCTTTCCCCCCATCCCCTGCCCATGGTGGCTTGCAATCAAGTATAGGATCTGCAAATACTTTCACATCAGACATTAGTCAGGTTATAAAGAAGGATTGTAACAGATGGAATGAATAATGGGAAAGAGGAAACAAAACCAAACAAGAAAAAGAAAGAGAGCAG
>JAQQSV010011426.1:0-13006 GCA_028646515.1 Pseudochirops corinnae | reverse complement strand
AGGCGGATGCAAAACCTCTGCCTTTAGCTTTTCCGCTCTGGAGACCTTTTGGCCGGATGCTTATCTCCCCCTTTGGCAATCCCCACTCGCAGCTGTGTAATCCCTCACCTGAGAGCTTTCTCTGCTTCTTCCGCCCAGCCGCCCCCAGGGCACAGCCGTGGCTTCAGGCCAGGCTGGTTTTGGTTGGCAGCGCTGATATGGTTCCTCGTAGCTGAGCTGACTTTAGTGGGAAGTAACCTTGTGTGCGCTTTGGGATTGTAGGTTTTGTTTAGAGTCCTATTTTATGGGTATTTTGGGGCGCCTATGTGAGAGCTGTGATGTGTCGCTGCTGCTACGCCACCATCTTGGCTCCGCCCCCCCTGTAAAATATTCTTAACACAGTGCCTGGAACATAGTAGGTACCATATAAATTCTAAGCCCACCCCCACCCCCCAATTTCTCAGAAAGATTTAGCTAACTTCCAACATACTTTATTATTCTAACTATCTACTCAAATAATCATTATGATATTTGAATATTTTTTAAACTTTGGTTATTTCTTTTATTAGCTCATTCCCTTGAATACTCACTGAGGCACATGCATTTATTTTCACTTTGCTTCATCTTATTTTCTGATTTTTATTTACCTAAATCTTATATTATATTCTTTTTTCCTTTGCTAGCCCTGGAAATCTTTTGTTTCATCTCTATCTCTATGTTATAATTACTTAATTAAATCTTAATTTCTTGGTAATTTAGGTTACATAAATTCAACATAACAAACTTCTAAAGACTTTTGTTATTTTTTTTTGTTTGATTTTGTTCTGTACAGTTATTTGAGCCAAAAATGATTTAACTGACATAGAGAAAAATCTAAGAAAGTTTCATCTACCAATGCAACTCAGAACTTTCTCAACAATGATGTCAAACTACTGAGCAGTGCCATTAAATAGACACTGGGGCCATTAAACTATATATAACGATCCCAGTGGGCACACATTTGACTTAGAAAACTACATATTGACATTATCTGTATTTTATTATATTTTCAATTATTTTGTCAAATATTTCCCAATTACATTTTAATTGTATTTGATTTGTTCCTAGGAGTATCGTGGACTGCATGTGCTCAAAATCCCATGTTTGACACCACTTACAGAATTTTCTATGGGAATGAGAGATTAAGTGACTATTCCAGGGTCACATTGTCAATATGTGTCTGACCAGAACTAGAACCCAGGTCTTTCTGACTGAGAAGCTGACTTTCCATGAAATATACCCTAAAGCTTACCCATTGATAAATAGTTATGGGGAAAATGCAACCTGATTTTTAAAATAAAACTTTTTTGGACATTGTATTTGAATATATTTTATTGTCTTTTATATAGATAAATCTAATTTTCATTTTCAAGTACTTCAAGCAATTATCTTCTCAAAATACTAGAAAAGAACTCAGACCATCATCATCTCTGGTATTTAGACATTCCTTTAAGGTTGACAAAGCTTTTCACAAGTTTCACTTTCTTCTATATCAACAATGATCCTGTAAATGGATGTTATTATTATCCTCTTCTTATAGAAGGGGAAACTGAAGGTAAGTTGATTTGTGTGAGGTCACATAACTAGTAAATGTCTGAGGTCAGTTTTGAGGTCAGGTATTTTAGATCCAGTACTCGGTGCACTTTCATTCATCCCAGCTCCATGGCTGAAGTGGAGAGTGGAATAATCTTTGCTTCTCATCATTACTTGCAGCTTCTCCCTTCTCCTTGTTTGAGGTCCACAGAACCCACATCTTCTCAATAGCTGTTATCTACAGACCTCCAGATCACTCTCTTTTCCCATATCAAGTTCTGTTTTGTCAATACCATGAACCTTCTATGGCTTAACCCTTTAGTTCTCTCCTATCCCATCACTGCTGCATTAATCTCTCTTCCTTTCTTCATCTTGACACCTTAATGGACCAGTTTAACTATATGCTGCTCTCTTCTCCTTGGTCCTTAGTGCCCTTATAATATTTCCTATTGCATACTGCCAAGCCTAAGGTTTGGTTCACTCCCATCAAGCACCATCTTTTCTACTGATAATAATTATAATAATCATAAGTTTATGTAACAACATGCTAAGTACTTTACAAATATCTCATCTGATCTTCACAACAACCTTTAGAGGTAGATACTATTGTTTTAATTTTACAGATGAGGAAACTGAGGCAAACAGAAGTTAAGTGACTTTCTCAGGTTCTGAAGTCAGATTTTAACTCAAGTCATCTTGACTGACTTCAGGATCATTATTCTCTCAGTGTGTTGCTGACACCAAAGTTTCTGAACAAAAGTTGAAAAAATAACACACTCACTCTGATTGATGCTGCAAGTCAATTTTTCTACAACTCCATTCTCAACTTAATATCACATTTTTCAGAGAGTTTTGCACATCCTTTTCATCCAGTTTACAAACTTTTCATGACTCTCCTTCCCCCTCATTCTCTCAGCTGAGAATCTTCCCTCATATTTCACTGAAAAAAATAAGGTCATCTTCTCAGATCTCCCTCTTCTCCTTTAATTATCACTTCATATTATTCGGATTTCTTTTGTCATGATCTTCTTCATCCTTATTTCAAGTGAAAAGAGGGTTTTTCTCCTTACCAAGGCAACACCCTGCTACTTTTAAAGGTAATCTCATTATAGTCTGTCTCTCAAGCAAACTGCTCCTTCTGTCATCTCAGTTCTCTCACTTACCTTAAATCTTTCCATGTCTACTGGTTACTTTGGTATTGCGCCCAAAACATGTACATCTCCCCAAAAAACCTTACTTCTTTCTTCCAACTTTGCTATTATTTTATATCTCTTTTTCCCTTATATGGCTAAACTAATTAAGAAAACAATTTGCAACAGATGACACTGCTTCTTATCCTATCACTCTCTTTTCAACTTTCTTAAACTTGGCATTTGGGCTTCTAACATCATCACTCCAATGTAATAGCTTTTTCCCAAAGTTATCAATTTTTTCCTTCCTTCTTTCCTTCCTTCCTCTCTCTTTCTCATTCTTTTTTACTTTCACATTTTCTTCCACAAAATGACTAATACATTAATATGCTTTACATGATTGTGCACATATAATCTTTATCACATTGCTTACCATTTCAGAGAGGGTGCAAAAAGATGGATGAAAGGATAGAATTTGGAATTCAAAACTTTAAAAAAATGTTAAGAATTATTTTATGTGTATTTGGTGAAAAATAAAATATTATTTTAAAAAACAGCTTTTTTCTCTGTTTTGGAATATCAATGGTTCCTATATTTTCTCCTACATATTTAACCCCTCTTACGTTTTTTTTGCTAGATCTTCATCTAAGTTAAACCCATTAATGATGGGTTTTTGATAGGGCTCTGTCCTGTATCCTCTTCTCCCTTCATATTATTTCACTTTGAAATCTCATCAGGTAGACAGGTAGGTTATGCAGTGGATTGCCTGTAGTCAGGAAGATTGAGCTTCAAATCCAGTCTCAGAAACTTACTAGCTATATGATCCTGGGCAAGTTGCTTAACTTCTGTTTGTCTTAGTTTCTTCAGGAAAATAATAATACGTCATTCATAGGAATGTTGTGAGGGTCAAATTATACAATAGTTGTGAAGCATTTAGCACAGTGTCTGGCACAGAGTAAGTGTTATGTAAATATTAGCCAGCACAGCTAGATGGTGCAATAAATAGTGCGCTGGGCCAAGAATCAGGAAGACATAAGTACAAACCTGACCTCAGATACTTGCTATCTATGTGATCTTGGCAAGTTACTTAACTCTGTTTGCCTCAGTTTCCTCTTCTGTAAAATGACGTGAAGAAAGAAATAACAAACCACTCCAGTGTCTTTGCATAGCAAACCTGAAACAAGGTAATAAAGAGTCAGACACAACTGAACAACATAGCCTGCCTACAGGCTAATCTATTACCTAACCTATAACATTGCCTATAGAATAGCCTTTGAAGAGTGAGACACAACTGATATGACTGAACAACAACAGCAATAACAAATGTTAGACATCATTATCAGTTCCTGTGGATTTAGTTATCATTTCTATATGGATGATTCAGTAGATGGATTCTGCTTAGATAATCCAAACCTTTGTGCCATCCTTTAATCTTTAATTCAGACAGATTGAACTAGAAGACCAGTAGACATTTTAATCACAATATGCTCAAAACTGATCTCATTTTCTTTCCCTTTAAACTTTTTTTGCTTCCAAACTTCCGTATTGCCATCGAGGACACCAAAATCTTCCCAGTATCCCAGGATCATAATCTAGGTAATATCCTGGAGTCCTCACTGTTTCTCTGCAATCCCCCCACCCCGTTCCCCACATTGTATATGATTTGTTGATTTTCTTCAAATATGCCCACTTATTTCCTCTAATACCATCTCACACACCCACACCCACACCCACACACCCACCCACACACACACACACACACACACTGCAAGCCCTTATATTTGGACTATTGAAAGAGGCTGAAAAGACTTCCACAAGTCTTTCCCTGCCTCTCCAGTCTGTCTTCTATTCATCTACCAAAGTTACTTTCCTAAAGCACCATTCTAACTATATCACTCCTTTAATAAAATTAACTCCAATGGTTTACTGTCATCTCCAGGAACAAAATCATCTGTTTTGCATTCAAAGCATTCTTCTGGTCTTCTTACAGTCTAATCTCAGCCCCCTCATTTAAACACATACTCTTCTCTCCAGTAACATTGGCTTCCTTGAAGTTCCCCAAACCAAACATTCAATCTATTGGCTCCAATTTCTCCACCCTGCTCTTACTCTCCTCCATGTCTGGAAGCTTCTCCCTCCTTATCTCAGCATCCACATTTCTCTGGTTTTCTTTAAGTTGTAGTCAAACTGCAACCTTTTCTTTTTCTTTTTTTCCCTTTTTTTAGTTATCTATTTATTTGTTTTTGTTTTCAACATTCATCTCCACAAGATTTTGAGTTACAATTTTTCTCCCCTTCACTCCCCTACCTCCCATCCCAAGATGCCAAGCATACTGAATACCCATTCCACTAATCTGCCCTACCCACCTTACTTTCTTGCAGGGTAAGATGGATTTCTATACCTTATTACTGTATGTCTCATCTCCTGGTTGCATGTCAAAACAATGTTTTTTTAACATTTATTTTTAAAACTTTGGGTTCCAGATTCTCTCCTATTCTTCCCTCCTCACCCAAACCCACTGGGAAAACAAGCAATTCAATATAGGTTATACATGTGTAGTTATGCAAAACATTTCCATAGTAGTCATATTGTGAAAAACTAACTATATTTCCCTCCATCCTATCCCAACCTCCATTTATTTTATTTTCTCCTTTGACGCTGTCCTTTTTCAAAAGTGTTTGCTTCTAACTACCCTCTCCCAAATCTGCCCTCCCTTCTATCATCCCCTTCCCCACTATTTTGCTGCAGGATAAAATACTCAATTGAGTATTATGTTATTCCCTCTTTAAGCCAAATCCAATAAGAGTAAGGTTGACTCATTCCCTTTCACCTTACTTCTCTTCCCCTCCATTGTAACAGCTTTCTCTTGCCTCTTTCATGTGAGATAATTTACCCTATTCCACCTCTCCCTTTCTCCTCCCAATATATTCCTCTCTTAATTTAATTTTAGAAATGAACCCTTCATATTCAACTCATTCTGTGTCCTCAATCTACATATACATGTACACACATATACACACATATATACATATACACACATACACCCATCTACACATACATATATTCGTATGTGTCTGTGTGTGTGTATACACACACACACACACACACACACACACACATATTAAAATGCAATCTTCTACAGAAAGGCTTCCCCTATTCCTTCTTCATTCTAGTGCTTTCCCTCTCTTGATTATTTCCTATTATCCTGGGTATCACTTGTTTGTACCCAGGAATTTGCATGCCCTTCTATTAGATTACAACCTTCTTGAGAGCAGGGACTGTCTTTTGCCTTTCTTTGTCCACCCAGTGTTTAATATGAGATTATAAATATATTTATTTGGGCTTTACATTGCTTACCTACATCATTTGCACTGAGACATAAAGTACCTGACACATCTGAAAAATAAAATGTCTGGTCTGTATCATTTTCACATAATATCTGTTTGATATTACTATAAAATTCTTAAGCCTATTCAATGCCTTCTAGATAGGATTGGGTTGTACTAAAATGAATGATCCTAAGATTTAACTTCCCCTTCAAAGTCATAAGAATGGTTACTTTTTATTTTTTTTTGAGGGGGTACTTATTGTTCTTTATAGGTATGATGGGGTTTTAATGGGAAGCAACACAAAGAAAAGAGAAAATGACAGGACTGAGGGATGAGAAGAACTTACTACCCTTGTAATTGTCAGAATTAACCAAAAAATGGAATTGGCTACCTTGGGTGGTAATAAATTGTCTTTTATTGGAAGTCTTCAAGTATTATTTGCTTGGTTTGGCGTAAGAGGATTGGAGGAATAGGAGTGGGTATTAGTGTATGCAGATAGTAAAAGTTTCCTAGTGTAGTTTGTACACCTTTGAGAAGTCTCTCATTTCTGAACATCTTTGATTATGATGTTTTGTCGTCACCAACACACCCCATTCTACACATTCTTTTTGTTCTAACCTCATACATAAGGAATATTTTTCATTGTATGTTCATAAGCCAAGCAAAATCCCTATCTGTACAATATATCTCATATAACCAAATAATTTCATTGAGCCAAATAGATGTAGCAGGAACCACTAAGCTTTAGAAGCCTGATCCATTGATTAGGTGAAGTACCAGCTCAATCCCTTCCATGCATACAAAGACATAAATGCTTCCATCTTTTATCATAGAATCCTCTATTTACATCAGGAAGGGACATTAGAAGCCTATCTTGTCCAATTCTTTAGAAAATGGGTCCCTGAGTAGTTAAGTGTTATGGCCAACATAAAAGAAAATCTTTTCACTTTCTTTCATCATTGGTCAGAAAATACAGTTTGTGGCTAGAAATACCTCTCACTATATTCTTTCTCTACATTAATAGGTAGTCAAATATGTATTTTTGAATTAGAATAGTCACTTCTGTGCTCTTTCAGTACATGGTTCTTCAGAGAATAAGTAACCAGCAAATGAGTGGACTGAATAAACAGTCCCTCAACTTTTATTTTTAATTTCAATGAATACAGATTAAAGCTGCATAGAAAATATGACAATAATTTATTTTGCAAAATGTAATATCTTCCCACCCCAATAAACTTTAACCATTGGCAATCTTCATAGAAAGTTGTTATCCTTTGAACTTCACATTTTATGCTAGAAAGTAGCTCTCTACATAATTTTATATTTCAGTGTGGGAGGCATCAGACTAAAAATAGAGGTGGAAATATATGATAAAAGTATTTAAATCCTTCCCATAATTAAGGATGCAACATGGCTAAAAAAATTAATTTGGAAATAGATGAGTAGATTACCTTAGGGAAATCTGAAAAAAAGGTCAAACAAAGACTGGTTATTAAAATCTCTCTTTTCCCCAGCACTTCATCATATTTGGACAATGATGCTTCATTGACAAGAGATCAAGCAGGAAATAAAGAAAAAGGATCTTTTTTCTCAGTCATTATCATTTCTCACATAATATTATTTGTGGCCAAAATAATAATGATTTTTTTAAATTTGATTAATATAATTATTGCAATAAATATAATAGCACCTCAAAACTGTAATGGTCCAAAATTTATATTCATTCTATGATCATTGTATTTATTTTATACATTGCTATAGCCTCAAAGTCACACATGTTCCTAGAACATATAAAATTGGGTTTAGTTAAACAATGTCTTTCCTGCTATATGAAAAATCACGTCATAGAAATACACTTAGGTTTTCAAAGGCTACACCAGTATGTAGCAGGAAAGTCTGAAAATTCAATACTGGCATTTGAATCTGGCCCAAGTTCAGAGGGTTATTATCAGAAAGTTGACCATCAAAAATGAGGAGAAGGAGGAGGAGGAGGAGGAAGAGGAGGAGGAGGAAGAGGAGGAGGAGGAGGAATTGGAGGAGGAAGAAGAGAAGAAGGAGAAGAAAGTAGTTTGGAAATAGCAATTCATGGAGATAGTATACTAAAGCGGAGAGGAATTGCAAATCTTTGTCAGTGGAGAGAATACCCTCACTGAGCAAATCATATTTTTTAATATATAATGCATGTTTATGGAGCACATTTTAATTACATTTCAATATGTTACATGTTTATCATATGCCTACTGTATGCCTATATTTTTCTTGCCTTTCTACTTCCTTATGTTCAATTAATGGACAGGAAATGACACATATTCAAAGAATGAAGAATAATAACCCAGTTTAACTATTTGTCTTTTATCTCTTGCTCTCTAAAAACTATAATGAAATCCATTCTACTATTGCCTCTGGAAAGAGCAATGGATTATTCTATTTTTCTGCTCACCATCTTTGTGACATTCCTAGAAAACTCTACCCCTATAAATGTTGTCTCTCCTAATGGAATAGAATCTTTGAGAGCACATGGGGACTATCTCCCTTTAGAACTGGGAACCCTAGCACTTAGAACAGTGCTTGGCACATGGTAAGAACTTGATACATTATTTTAAATTCAGTCAGTCTTTCATTCATGTAGAAAAAGGTATGCAAATTGCTAATGAGGCAGATTGGAGATAGATTTGGTAGATTTTATGTGACATGGATGAGAAGATAATGAATGATGCCCTTTTCTTTCAGTCTTGCCCAAGGATGAGCCAAGGGAAGGGCCTGTTAGATCAAGGATATGGTTAATCTCCATTATGAATGGTCTAAAGGACAAAGAAGGATTGGATCTGTCCAAAGCAGCAGAAAGAGACCCATTTGAGCTACTACTTTTCCCAGGTTGGCTCTATTCACCATCACAATTTCATTTTTCCTACTGCTTTCCCTACACTGTACTATATTCAGCAAGCTATCAAATCTAACTTGCTGGATTATACCACAATGCCGCCTGAAGCCCCAGTTGCTAAAATCCAAATTCTTCCCCCTCCCCCATAGATTAAATAATTTTTAGTTATGCATCTGAGTGGAGCCAAAAGCTCCAGACTGCTTGAAATAAACCATTGTCTTTAGGAAAAGGAAAAAAAAAAAAAGTTTTATCCCAAAGTTAACAGAGTCAATACCGAAGATGGAAAACAATGACTGAGAAAAGTATAAGCAAAATCCAAATCCAGATGCAAAAGTGAAATGTGGTTAACTGGGAATTCTGCACAAAAAGATCTGAAAGCAGCAGCCACAGTGTTTAGAAACTCTGGGCTCTAACCTCTGGCTATTCAAGTTGCCCTTTTTGGCCTACTGAGCTGGGGCACACATCTTTTTAACTGGTAACTGCAAATTCAAATTTCCTTCCTGAACAATGTAAAAGACCTTCCACATCCCAGGATTCAATGGAGTCAACATCTAATATCTTCCTCCTTTCAGAGACTAGACCAAAGCTAATTAAGGTTCCAGAAAGAGCTTGTGCAATCTGGGAAGGTAAAACAACTTCCATATCTTGTTTACTCCTTCACAGAAGTAAATTCTTTTCTTTCCACAAAGACCAAAGTCACTTTTAAGGGATGCATTTACATGTCAATGTCGCAAAGTTGTCAGAACCTAACCTTTTCATATTCAAATAGGATGCCTGGGTTTGGGCTCTTTGCAAAATTTATACAGTATATTTGACTGGCTCAGTACACAAACAGGATGGAGCTTAATCTGTCCTTGCTTCAGCTGTAGGAAATAATTAGATATCAACAGAAAAGTAGTGAAGTGTAGCCGTGTTTTTGAACTGGAGTTTCATTAATTCCTCTTTCTTCTTATATTTAATGTGATTTCAAATTCAAGTAATTATATTTGGACAAGGTTCTTTGGTTCAAAGTGAAGCTGATTATAGGAAACTTAGACTCTTAGGTACTTGAAAGCAATAAACAATTACAGACCAACCATATAGTTGTTCTTTTTCTTTCCTACAGAAAGCCACTGTAGTGCAGCTTTAATTATACAAATCTGACCACATTAATGAAGAGTTTACATTCTTTCCATAAAAGAGCCCCTAGATATTATAGATTTTTACAAATAAACTCATAAATCATTATTTTCTACTAATTCAAGCACTGAATTGATAATGATTTTAAAGTAAATATAAAAATATTCCGTAATAAGAAATATAAAATTGTTACATTTCCTAGTAGAAGGAAAATTGGCTTTGCAGTCACAGGTCAGGTTTTGCTACTTACAGTTTGGTTCTCACATTATAGTTTTCTCAGCAAATCTTCCATTTGTCATGTATATGAAATAAGTGAGTCATAATGAAATTAGCACTTACAGTTTACAAAGGATTTTATAAATGTTAAATCATTTTCATCCTCACAACAACCCTGTTAGGTTTGTACTCTTTTCTTTGTCTTCTTATACATAAGGAAACTGAGGTTCAAAATGGTTATGGATTTCCTTAGGGTGACACTGGTCATAAGAGTCTGACTTAAGATTTAAACTCTGGTCTTCTTAAGCTCAAGTCTAAGAATTATTATAATCAGGATAAGAATCCTAGGACAAAGGAGATATAGATGCAAACAGACTGTCATGGTAGTTTCCTGGGGAATCTCATAATTTATCTGAATCCGAAGTAAGGAAGGAACCTGAGGGAAGAGGAGATCTGCATGGTACCATACCCTTTGCTTCCTAGACTGTCACACCCAGCAGTTGCATAGAAATACCATAAATATAAGTTGATCCCAAAGCTAAAGAAAGTGAAAGGTCTTGAATGAGGTTAAAACAGTCAAGATAAGAGAGAAGTAATAATTCTGAAAGAAGAGGATTCCAAGATGCAAGAAATATATTAAAACACAGATAAAGAGATTGGCAAGATGATATTCAAGAAAAATAAAGAAAATTAATAAATTAAATGGCTAGCATTACACAATAGGCAGGAGTTTCTTTCTACAGACCCTTCCTTTGCTTTTCTGAAGATTATGCATCTTGAGATTGGCTGTATTGAGAAAGGCCTATTTCACAAAATACCAATACAATAGTCATAGCATAGCTATATTGCTATTTTT
This sequence comes from Pseudochirops corinnae, assembly GCA_028646515.1. Lineage (NCBI taxonomy): Eukaryota > Metazoa > Chordata > Mammalia > Diprotodontia > Pseudocheiridae > Pseudochirops > Pseudochirops corinnae. The sequence continues at coordinate 1,924 of JAQQSV010011426.1, read as the reverse complement.
CATGTCAAGCTATCACATTTCTCTTTGAGTATATGACATAAATCTATCTAAATATTATATTTCCCTCAGTGAGTAGCACCATGTCCTATGCTACATACAAAATATACTTAGTAAATGCTTATCATGTAATACTTCAAGTCCTCTGAATTTTTTCCATGATAAAGTAAGGTATAGTTCAGATTGGTGCATCAGCCATTTAATAAATTAATATTGAATATTTGAATGAATCAGTATGCTTATTAATTCTAGAGTTTCTTATATAACGATGCACATCACTGAATGATAGGCATAGTTACTCATCATGTCAGACTCTTGTTCATGTCCTCCCATATATACTTACAGAAAGTGGATCATGCACCAGGCCATAGTCTTCCCTGACTTTCTTGTCATTTTGAGAGAATATCATGTAAAGCCAAGCACAAGAAGCTTTCCAGCAAACTGCTACTGTGAACAGCTTCAAGCTTCTGATTATATAATACAGTGAACTCTTTATTTATTCAGTAATAAGCTAAGATCAAACATTGACAGAAATCAAAATACAGCATTCACAATGTTGTAACTTATCACTAAAACGGCCACATAGTTTTCACCAAAGTGGCCACACAGTTTTAAACAAAGTACAATCATTTACTAAGTCCTTAACTCAATCATCCTTAAGAAGCAAGCCTCCTTAAGGAAAACAAAGTACAAAGGTAAAAGTTCTTCACACCTAGGTTACACTGTCTTAATCTCTCAGTCAAAAAGTCTTCTTTCTTCTTAATTGGAGATTAGTTTCCAGTCATCCTTATTCAATCATTCTGAAGAGGTACAGGATACAAAGTACAAAGCACTCCCATCCTTAGGCAACAGTAAATCATAATCTTCTCAGTTTGCATTAAGTACCCAAGGAGAGGTCTTTTCATCTTGTCTCAAGGCTGGCTCTCAGATTCCATGGTTCTTCTTCCATGGTCCCAGCTCCAGCCTGAATCTACCCAACTGTCACCTGAATTAAAGAGCAGGCAGCTTTCAGTTCCTTGTCCAGCTCTTCGTCCAGTTGTTCATCCAGTTCCTTGTCCAGTTCCCATTCCATATTGAAGCTCACAGTGTCCAGTCCATTGCAAGTCCTTCACACTTTCTGTTCCTGGAAAGACAAAACTTAAAAGAGCCAAAATAACATCCACACACATTGCCAGCACAATCATCAATTCACTATCTGCCTGTGAAATCAACACAGACCCACTAACAAGACCTGAGAACTCAACACACATCAGAAGTATAGTTTCAGGACCTCTGAAAACATCAGTAAGCTCCTCCTCTAGGACCTCTGTAAACAGGCAACAAGAAATCCTCTTTCACTGCTTCTGAACTACCAGTAAGGTCCCTTGGCTTCTGTAACAACAGCAAAATCCTCTATCAGCAGACTAATCTGACAAAGTAACATCAAAACAGAGAGACAGAGTACCAGTGCCACAGCCATGCTTCTTCCCACTTCTGATCTCTCCCAGCCTGGGCTTCTCCTTATATATGGTCATTAAGCTCCTCTCCATTCTGCCCTTTCCTGTTGCATCAGCAATAGAGGTTCACAGGTTCCCTTTCTTAACAAAAGACTTGATATAATCATGGACAAGCCTTAAAAGAAACTTGAACTGAAACAAGATGCCAAATAATTAAATAGTTGAAACAAGGTGTTGACTACTTCTTTGCTTGCCATTACATATCAGTGGAACTTTATATCTGCCCCTTTGCTATGTATTTCTAATTCTTGTCACAATAAAATAATAAACATTCATTAAGTTCACAATCTCTAGTAGTCTCAAAATTAAAAGATCAATATAGAGCTAACATATACATAACATATACAATGGAAAATTCATATGTACATTAATACACATACAGTGTAATAACACACACATGTGTATGTTTTATACTGTATATATACATATAT
>JAQQSV010011425.1:0-13006 GCA_028646515.1 Pseudochirops corinnae | reverse complement strand
CAGCCACTGCCTCTGACGCCGCTTCCAGTCCGCACCGCACTGAGATTAGCTTGGCTCCGGCGTTCTCTTGCTCCACCCCTTCCTGCTACATCAGCAAGCTCAAGGGGCGTGGAAGATCTTCAAATCCTAGTATCGTTACAGTAGTTAGAAGCACATGCTTTTGTAAAGGTATAGTGTCAAAGTAGAGAATAGAAGAAGTGAGGTAGGAATAGGATGGAGAGAAATATAGTCAGTCTTTCACAATACGTCCACTATGGAAATGTTTTGCATAACTACACATATACAACCTATATTGAGCTGCTTATCTTTCCAGTAAGGGTGGGTGATGAGGGAGAAAGGGAAAGAATCTGGAATTCAAAGTTTAAAATCAAATGTTAAAAAAATATATGTAAAATTATTATTATCTTTTGTAGGCAGGTTGGAAATAAGATGTACAGGCACTGGAGTATAGAGATCCATCTTGCCCTACCAGAAAGTTAGAGGGGATATGGAGGAGGATATAGGAGAGGGAAGATTGAGGGAGGGGGTGTACAGTGAGATCACTGTTTTGTGGTGCTGGGTAGGGGAAAGATGGGGAGAGAATTTGTAACTCAAGGTCTTGTAGAGATGAATGATGTAAACTAAAAATAAACATTGTATAAAAAAAATAAAAATATAATTACCTTAGGCAAGTAATTAAAAAAAAAAGAATGCCTCAGACCCTTTTTACTATGTAATCCTGGGTCAGGAAATAATAAATTTCTTATTAAATTAAATTTCATTTCTTATTAAACCTTAATTACTGAATGGTGCTATCTCAGTCAAACTGAGACCTGCTAAAGATCTTAGCTTAAAAAGATCATGGTTCCCTACTACATCCTGGGCCATCTCCAATTGTCCTGATCCATATCTGGCTGTTGAACCCAAATGGCTCCAGAGGAGAAAGTGTGATTGGTGACTTTGCAAAGCCCTCCCTCACTTAATTCCAATTCATTTTCATGTCATGGCATGACCTCCCTGATATCATGGCCCTCTTTGAGAATGAAGGATGAACAGCATCAAACAAGCATCAAGCAATCCTGAGTAAATAACTTTGCCTTTCTCAGGCTAAGTTTCCTTAGCTATTAAATAGTAATACTGATAGCACCAACCTCACAGGGTTTTTGTCAGGATCAAATGAGATTACATATGTAAAAGTGTTTTCCATGCCTTAAATTCTAACTATTACTACTTGTTGTTATAGAACAAATTTGAAATAAATTTGTTGTTAACCAACCATAATGGATAGTCTGCAATTACTATTGTTTTACCTGATGAATAAGTCTATATTTGCTGAAGTTCTAAGCAATAAGTACAGGAAATGATTACATCAGAGACTGTGAAAAGTGAGATTTATCAGAAGAATACACAGGGACAGGTGGCATTCCCCATCTTCTTGGGCTAGGGAATTCAATCACAGCAGGCCCTGAATCAGCAGCTCAATCAGCCATGCATCATCCCAGACCCCAGACTGCTGAGTACTGAGAACATGATGAGAGCCCCATCAACAAAATCACTGAGAGATACCACTTGGGACTGATCTTCCATATGTTGAATGACTAAATGCCCTTTGAAACCATTAAGATTTTATATCCCAAAGGAGGTTGAATAGAAAAATACTGGTAGTCCCATTGTGACTTATCTTGGAATAGTGATACATGTCCAAGATATCTCAAAGGATGTAGGGGTCTTGAAGGAGATTGTAACATGAGGGATGTAACATCTTATCTCTTGGATGGAACTGCAGAAATAAAAGGTAAGAATCCTAGGTAAACAACTGAAACAGAAAAGTAGAAATTTAGATAATTGTTATATAACTATTAATGAAGTTACCTTAAAAGCAAAGTTGTTGTCTTAATTTTTGTATATCGAGTTATCACTATTAAAATTCTATTTATTAAGCCTCCATTTTGCTTGGTTCTGTGCCAAAATCAAGATTTTTTTAAAAGTCAGCTTCACACTGAAGGCATGTAAACTTTATCATCTATCTATCTATCTATCTATCTATCTATCTATCTATCTATCTATGCTTTTGAATTAGATTTTTAAAATGCCATATTTGTTATTGAATTATATTTTTTAAAATGAAAAACAGTCTAACTTCATAGTTAAGCATTTAAAATTTTTACATTCTCTTGTCATTTAAATATTGTCATGCCAAGTCCAATTAAGACTAAATCATGCATGTATACAGAGATGTACGTGCATATAATATGTGTAAATTTTATACTATATGTACATGCATGCTATGTGTGCATACAACGTATATGCATACATACATATGTGCATAGATAGATAGATTGATAAACTACCCCAATTTTCTAGGTTTACCTTTACAACCCTGACAAGGCAAAAAATAAGCCACTCTCTCAGGGTCCATCTTGCCAGTGTGATTGAAGTTCAGCAGATTGAATCCAGAAACAGGTAGGATGATATAGAAGCACTTATAGGATGATGATGAGAATTCCAACTTTTAAAAAGTTGCAAGTTTATCTTCTAGTCAGGGTTGGAGAGGAGAAAAAGACTCTTTTCTCCCCTACTGACTAAACAATTCTCTCTCAGGGGCTTTTTTGAAGTTGCTCCACCCCTAAGCAGTCTGCTAGTTAAATAGTGTACTGATTCTGAAGGGGGTTACCATTTTCATTCAAGCTTTACAAGGCTTGGACAATTTTCCTCAATTAACCTCAAGAACTTTCCTCTGTGATAGCATTTGTTTTCATCCAGTGACTCAAAAGCATTCCATACATTCTTTGATCATACCTAGTTTGAGCTACTTGATTGAGATGCTAGAATTTTTTAACCCTTGTTCAAACCTGGTTTATACCTATACTTGATCTACTCAACTTAGAAGTCTAGGGTTTCTATAATTATTGAGATAAGGAATATTTACACTATTACAGAAGCCACATTGTAAATGTAGTTTCCAGGCAAAACCAAAACCCAAAACAAACAAACCAGAAAATCTAATGAGAGTTGAAACTATATAATGTTAATTCTGAAAACAAATGAACGAAGAACCACTGAGGTTATGCAATTGTTGTTAACTCTGAAAATACCAAAGTCCTAAGACAGGTTATCTCAACCACAAGTAACTTAAAATAAAATAAAAACAGAATAAAACCAAAGAGCTAAGAGTCGTCATAAGCAAAAAAATATATTTATTCTGTTGGAGGAGGGAAACTAGATACATGTGTCATGGCTTCCTTTGATACCAAGAAGATCTGCTTTAGTGTGGTCAAATCTCAATACATATACTAAGGGCTCCACAGTGAACTGTAGGCCTGACAATGAGGGGTAACAGTCACAATGAGACATATCTGAGTCATAGTTGTACTTCATGACTGGAACATGGTCTGTGCAGGTACTTGTCTGAGCTCAGGGACCAATTGGTACTGGTTTGAAACAACTCTGGGATTTTTCTGTGGCTGAATTCATCCCAAAGGTGAGCACAAAGGATTGTTGTTATGCCAAGGATAGGGCCCAGCTTTTTTGCTGAGTTTTAGCTCTGGAGAATAAAATGTCTTGAAATATAATGAGAGGGGTAGTCTTTGCATGGGGTTCCTGACAAGACAAATCTGTTACTTGGCACATTAATGGCACTGGGAAGCCCAGATGCAAGACAGATAATATTAGGTGAACAAAGGATGTTGAACAAACAAAATGGGTCTATGAAATAAAAAAAATTCATATAGGTAAAGGGAGAAGCAGAAGAGATATTGGTTTATGCAAGGGAGTATAGAATATACAAGAAGAAAATATTACCAACAGTAATCAAAACTTCAGAGAAATCAAGAGGAATGAAGACTAGAAGAGAGATCATTGGACTTTGTGCTAGAGATATCCAATTAAATTGAAATATCACATTTTGACCATGCTATTAGAGTGGTTGGGTGGGAAAGCAGATGGCAAGAATCTGAGAAGTGGTATGTGGTAAAGAAGTGGAGGTAATGGACTTCTGGGAGGCAAGGGGGTAGAGTAAGCAGTGGGTCTCTTTGACTCTCCCATATTGACCTCAAAAAACCACCAGAAAATATCACCCCAGGAATAATGTTGGAGTAGCAGAGCCAGGAGAAAGATGGAGTACAGCAGCTTTTTAGCCCAGGAGGCTTGGGGGATTAACAGAAAATATCCCTCTCATCATAATGAGAGCAGTACAGGATGGGAGGTGTCCTGGCAAGCCAGCAACAAACTCCAACTCAGCAATCCAGCAGGAGATCCTGAGCCCTGGGTGAATGTTCACTCTCACTTTCTCTCTCTGTCTCTCTGTCTCTGTCTCTGCCTCTCTCTGTCTCTCTGTCTCTTTGTCTCTCTGCCTCTCTGTCTCTCTGTCTCTTTGTCTCTCTGCCTCTGTCTCTCTCTCCCTTATGCCTTAGTACAGTCTGGGGAACTGGCAGATGCCAGCTCATGGGAACCACCACATGAGGCTGGTGGACACCTGTCCATCAGCACCTGAATCTACCTGTTCTCTAGCAAAGCCCTGCTGAGGAGGCTGTCCTGCAGCAGCCAGACCATCCCCAAACTAATTGGAAACTAAATAATTTAACCCTAAAGTATCAGTGGATCAAACAACAAATCATAGAAACAATAAATAACTTCATCCAAGACAATGACAATAATGAGACAATATACCCACATCTATGGCATGCAGCCAAAGTGGTTCTTAAAGGAAATTTTATATCTCTCAATGCTTACATGAATACAATAGAGAAAAAGGAGATCAATGAATTGGGCATGCAACTAAAATAGCTAGAAAAAGAATAAATTAAAAATTCCCAATTAAATACCAAATTATAAATTCTGAAAACCAAAGAAAAGATTAACAAAACTGAAATTAAGAAAACTATTGAACTAATAAATAAAGTTAAAAACTGGTTTTGTGAAAAAAAAATAGATACACTTTTTGTTAATTTGATTAAAAAATAGAAAGGAGAAAACCAAATTATCAGTATCAAAAATGAAAAGGGGGGATTCACAAGCAACAAAGAGGAAATTAAAGCAATAATTAGGAGCTATTTTGCCCAAGTGTATGTCAATGAATCTAACAATCTTAGTGACATGGATGAATAATTACAAAAATGTACATTGTTCAGATTAACAGAAGAGGAAATAAATTACTTACATAATTCTGTTTCAGAAAAAAAGAAATTGAAAAAGATATCTATGCATTTCCTAAGAAAAAAATGCCCAGGGCCAGATGAATTTACAAGTTGTAATGGTTATGGGATTTGAAGATCTTCCATGCCTCTTGAACTTGCTGATATAGCAGGAAGGGGTGGGGCAGGAGGAAGCCAGAGCTGAGCTGGAGCCAGTGCAGAGACTAGAAGCAGCATTGGTGGGAACTCCTTTTCTTTGAGACAGCCAGAATTTCTTCTAAGGATTCCTACTGAGGACTGCCAGGGATGGGAACTGTGAGGGGCCAGAACTGCTGGGAGTAAACTGCATGGACCTTGAGCAGTTGCCATGAGTGAGGAGAGGAGGATCTTTGCCTGAGGTAGCCTGTTCTGTTTTGAAGGCTTGAGAATGTGGGTGTTTACTGCATTAATTACATGTGCCAACTCCATACCTACTGTGATGGCTTTGGCTTTCTGGTTTGGGGACTCAGTTTCTGGGTATTTGAATGAATGTTCTAGCTATGTGCCCCAAGTAGAGAGCCTGTTAAATTTTGTAATTAACAATCATATCAACATATTTATAGTTACCATAGGCATTGTGAATACTGCACTGTTGATACATAAGTGAATTCTAACAAGCATTTAAAGGACAATTAATTCCAATACTATATAAACTATTCAGGAAAATAGATGAAGGAGTCCTACCAAATTCTTTTTATGATGCAAATATTATACTGATACTTAAACCTGAAAGAGTCAAAACAGGGACAGAAAATTATAGACCAATTTCCCTAATGGATATAGATACAAAAACTTTAAATAAAATACTAACAAAGAGATTATAGCAACCTATCTAGAAGATAATACACTATTATCAGGTAGAATTTATGCCAGGAATGCAGGACTGCTTCAAGATTAGGAAAACTATCAGCATAATTTACCATATCAACATCTAAACCAACTGAAATTATATGATTAGCTCAATAGAGGTAGAAAAAGGCTTTTGACAAAATACAACACCACACATACCTATTAAATACACTAGAGAACACAGGAACAAATGGGGTTTTCCTTACAATGATAAGTAGCATCTATCTAAAAGCATTAGCAAGCATTATATGTAATGGAGATAAGCTATAAGCATTTCTAATAAGATCAAGGGTGAAATAAGGATGCACATTATCACTACTGTTATTCAATATTATACTAGAAATGTTAGCTGTAGCAATAAGAGAAGAAAAATAAATTGAAGGTATTAGAATAGGCAAAGAAGAAACTAACCCATCACTCTTTGCAGATAATAAGATGGTATACTTAGAGAATCCTAAAGAATCAAGTAAAAAATTGTTTGAAATGGTAAAAAGCTTTAGCAAAGTTGTAGGACATAAAATAAACCCACATAAACCATATGAATTTCTATATATTATTAACAAAACTCAACAAGAGATAGAAAGAAATTCCATTTAAAGTTACTGTAGATATAAAATATTTGGGAGTCTACCTGCCAGAGACAAACCTAGGAGCTATATGAACACAATTACAAAACATTTTTCAAATAATTAAAGTCAGATCTAAATAACTGGGAAAACATAAGTTGCTCATAGGTAGGCTGAGCTTATGTAATAAAAATGACAATTTTACCTAAATTAATTTACTTATTCAGTGCCATATCAATAAAACTACCAAAAATATTTTATAGAGTGAGAAAAAAAAATAACAAAATTCATCTGGAAGAACAAAAGGTCCATAATATCTAGGGAACTGATGAAAAGAAATGCAAGTGAAGGCATCCTAGACATACCAGATTTAAAACTATATTATAAAGTAGAAATCAACAAAACTATTTAGTACTGGCTAACATAAGGAGTGGTGAATCAGTGGAATAGGCTAGGTATACAAGACACAGTAGTCAACAACTTTATTAATATACTGTTCGATAAACCCAAAGACTCCAGCTTCTGGGATAAGAACTCATTATTTGACAAAAACTACTGGGAAAAGTGGAAAATAGCTTAGCAGAAACTGTGTATAGACCCACATTTTACACTTTATACCAAGATAAAGTCAAAATGGGCACGTAATTTAGACAGAAAGGATAATACTGTAAGCAAACTGGGAGAGCAAGTAATAGTTTACCTGTCACATTTATGTACAAGAGAAAAATTTATGACCAAATGAGATAGAGGACATTATGAAGTTCAAACCAATAATTTTGTTTAAATTAGATAGGAAATTTTTTTTTAATTTTTATTTTTGGAGGCGGGGGAAGGCAGAGTAATTGGTGTTAAGTGACTTGCCCAAGGTCACACAGCTATTAAGTATGTCAAGTGTCTGAGGTCAATTTGAACTCAGATCCTCCTGACTTCAGGACTGGTGCTCTATTCACTGTGCCATCTGGATGCCCCTTGGAAAAGTTTTTGTATAAACAAAGGCAATTCAACCAAGATTAGAAGGGAAGCAGAAAACTGGGAAAGAATTTTTATAACCAGTGTCTCTGACAAAGGCTTCATTTCTAAAAATATAGAGAGAACTAAGTTAAATTTATAAGAATACGAGTCATTCCCCAATTGAGAAATGGACAAAGTATATAAACAGGCAGTTTTCAGATAAATTAAAACTGTCTATAGTCATATAAAAATGCTCTAAATTGTTATTGATTAGAGAAATGCAAATCAAAACAATTCTGAGGTATCACATCACACCTACCAGATTGACTAACATGATAACACAGGAAAATGCTAAATGTTAGAGATTTTAGAAAATTGGTACACTAATGCATTGTTGGTGGAGTTGTGAAGTGAGTCAACCATTCTGGAGAGCAATTTGAAACTATGCCCAAAGCCTATAAAACTGTCCATATCCTTTAACCCAGAAATATCGCTTTATGTCTATATCCCAAAGAGATCATAAAAACAGGAAAATGGCCCACATGCACAAAAATATTTATAGTAACTCTTTTTGTGTTGGCAATAATTGGAAATTGAGGGGATACCTATCAGTTGGGAAGTGGTTGAACAAGTTATGGTATATGAATATAATGTAATACTATTTTTTCATAAGAAATTATGAGCAGACACATTTCAGAAAAAACTTGGAAAGACTTTCATGAACTGATGCTGAGGGAACATAACCAGAAGAACATTTTTACACATGTAACAGCAACATTGTGTGATGACTAACTTTGATATACTCATCCTCTGCTTAGTGAAGCAAGGACTTAAGACAACTCCAAATGACTCATGAAAGAAAATGCTATTCACATCCAGAAAAAGAACTAGGGATCTAATGGTTAGCTCAATAGATGTAGAAAAAGGCTTTTGACAAAATATAACACCGCACATTCCTATTAATACACCAGAGAACACAGGAACAAATGGGTTTTTCCTTAAAGTGATAAGTACCATCTATCTAAAAGCATTAGCAAGCATTTTATGTAATGGTGATAAGCTATAAACATTTCTAATAAGATCAGGGCTGATATAAGAATGCCCATTATCACCACTGTTACATAATATTTGCTCTTCCTCTCTCTTTCTCATGGTTTCTCCTATTCATTCTAATTCTTCTTTGCAACATGACTAATGTGAAAATATGCTTAATATGAATGTATAGGTAAAGCCTTATCAGATTTCATGCTGTCTTGGGATAGGGTGAGGGGAGAAATAGGGAGAAAATTTGGAACTCAAAATCTTATGGAAGAGAATGGTGAAAAGCACAAATAAATAAGTAATTATTAAAAAAAAAAAAGAAGTGGAAGTAATGCATATAAATGGGTTTCTAGTTTTCTGGTCAGGAACATAAAGAACCATACTAGATGGTAGGTTAAGGAGACATCATGGTCAAAAAAGTGTTATTTAAAATGAGGTAGATATAGCCAAACATTATATGGTATGTACACATGTTTGCATACATATGTGTTATAAACTTAATTGGAAATTGGCCTGCCAATGCTTAAATGACAAAGGACTGCAGAAGCTGATATTATCCCTTAATAGCATTTTCTGCTTATGTGAAATGAATGTTAGAAGTGTTAGAAATAAATATGCCCCATAATGAAAGAAACAAACAAAAATCGTTTAGATACAAAAATTGTTGGACTGTATATGTTGATTTGTATATGTGTGAGCTGGGGTGGGGTGGGGGGGGGGAGAGAGAGAGACAGAGTGAGTTTGAGAGAGAGGGAGAGAAACTCCTGACATAGGTAAAAGGGAAGATCATGGTTTTTTAAAAAAAATTAGTCTCAGTTTATGAAATAAAACAAACATTTTCATAACATGGTACAATAAAAAAGATGATTGTACATGAAACTTCAAATCTGCTATTTACAGCTTGCTATTCCTTTCAAATCTACAACAAAATTATCACATGAACTTCTTTTTTGTCTTTTTTTTCTTCTTCCCTCCTCCTGTACCTTAAAGATGGTTACCATTAGACACGAATAGGTATACACATATATACATATATGTAAGATTATTGTATACGTACTTCTATTGATTAGTTATTTCTCTGAATGAAGATAACATCCTTCTTGACATGTGCTTTATAGTTAATTTGGGTATTTATAATAGACAAAATAAATCTTTCAGTCAAATTCATTCTTAAAACAATATTGCTGTTACTATGTACAATACTCTGTTGGTTCTGCTCATTTTGCTTTTCATCATTTCATGCAAGTCTTTTTATGTTTTTCTAAAATCATCAAACTTGTTATTTCTTATATTGTAGAAGTATTTCATTACCTTCACATATTACAACTTGTTCAGTCATTCCTAATTGATGGATATCCCTGCAAATTCCAGTTCTCTGCCACCACAAAGAGAACTACTATAAACATTTTAGAAATTATAGGTTCTTTTCTTTTTTCCTTAATCATCTTTGGAAATAAACCAAGTAGTGGTGTTGGTGGGCCAAAGGGGATAGGCACTTTTACAACTCTTTGGACATAATTCCCGATTGCTCTCCAAAATAGTTGGATCATTTTACAATTCCACCAACAATGAATTTGTGTCCTAATTTTTCCACATCTTCTCTAATATTTGTCACTTTTGTCTTCTATCTTTTTAGCTCATCTAATAGGTATAAAATTATATCTCAATATTGCTTTAATCTGCATTTCTCCAATCAATAATGATTTAGAGCATTTTTCATATGATCATAAATTGAAAACTGCCTGTTCATGTTCCTTGGAATGTTTTCTTTAGAGACTTGAGCAAAGAGAAAGGGGATCTGTAAAGATCAAGAAAGGTCTTAATGTGTAGAAAAGAGAAGGGTATGACTTATTTGTGATACAGTAGCAACAGGATGGCATAATGATAATGTCAACAATTTCAGTCACACTATCATAGTTTCAGACAACTTGTTCCAGGAAATTGACTGCTGATTGCATATACAAATATGGAAGCAAGAAGAAAGTAGCTTAGAATCTTAGATCACCACCAGTTGCTATTGTACAGTTCCCTAGAGTCTCATTTGATCTATATTCTTGTATACTCTAAACCCTTTCTTTGCTTATCCCAAAAATTAACCCCATTTAGAACCAATGTAAGCTTTTTTAATTTGTTGGTTGGTTGTCCCCATTTTTCATACCTAAATGTACTCCCAGTGTTGGCTGAAGTTGTTGAAATCATCTAGAATGCTTCATTCTTCCTGAATTTCTTTGTCTCTGTCCCATCTCTCTATGTTGGCAAAAATTGGATATCAAATTTAGCTAAATTAAAAATGGTCAAAAGTAATGGTGTGGGTAACTAAACATGCGCTTATTATGTATTTGGTACCAAAGTCTTTATTAATATGATGGTTATTCTGCTTTATTAACTAGAAATGTTAGAACATTAATAACAGGTGACAGGATACTGCTAATCTCATACAGAATACAATTTGTAAATTTCAGCTGTGGAATATATGCCAAGAAATGTATACACATTTAAATTTGTAGACAGACAACGATGCTTTAAAAGACTTAGGGGATGGAAATATGTGTGTGTATACACAAATATATAGATTTTATATACACATAATTAAGAGATTTATGATGTGTAAATTCATCTTAAAATCTCTCTATTTGTAGCTGTCAGAATAAGCATGGTATAATGAAAATATTATAGGAACTGAATAAAGTTCTAGCTTGGAGTCAAAGTTATCTATTGACTAGCTTTAAGATATAAACAAATCACTCCAAACTGTACTCTTTTGAAATTTAAAAACATAGTCATAATATCAAACCTATCTGCCTCAGAAGCTCATTTTAATGATAAAGATGAAATAATGAATGAAAAATTAGTTTGTAAGTAGGAAATACTATAAAAAGATATTATATTTATATTTGTTTCACTGGGACTTTCTTTGGGAGTGGGGGCTGTTTTCATGTGTGTATGTGCATATTTCTTGGTCAATATCTGTCTTTTCCTCTGTTAGTACCTTCCTATTCTTTTGCCCATCTGCTTCTGTTACTCTGATTTTATCCCTTTCTCCTACTTTCCTTAACTGTGTCTCTTCCCTAATTGGTGTAAAAATTAATGTTCTTTTCATTTTTTTTATTGTGTCTTCAAGGTCAAATCCTTATTTGTATTTATTTATTTATTTTAAAATTTTATTTTCAGTTCCACATTCTTTTCCTCTGTCCACACGTCCCTCACCCATAAAAAAGGTAAGAAATAAGATACCCATTATACCTACAAAGTTATGCAAAACACATTTCTGTATTAGCTACATTCTAAAAGAAAAAGAAAACCTAGAGAAATTAAGAGAAAAAATATATTGATGTTCTTTTTGAAAAAGGGATTTTTGTTGAATAGGATTCTGTGTCATTTATTAATTTCAGTTAATTAGTTATTCAACAAACATTTCTTAAGTTCTTACTGTGTATAGGTGTTGTGCAAAGCACTAGGAATGCATATATAAGCAAAAAACTGAAAGACAGTCTATGCCCTCATGGAGCTTATATTCTATTGGAGTCATTCTACATAAAAAGAAGATGAAAGGGGAAGATTCAAAGCCTGGAATGAATTTCAGGTTAAAGAGGTTTCTGGGTCATTGTAGAGAAACTACAGAGTAGTACAGCTTGGAAAAGAATAAGAATTTCAGGAGGATTCTCCTTAAAAGGTAAGGAATGCCCATACATATATAAATCCAAGGATTAACGGGAGCAGACAGGGCTTTTTGCCTCTCTAACCAAAGAGCCAGTCTCCTAGAAATTCCATGCTCAGTGAAGCCTGCCATGTCTGGGTATAGAATATCTGAGCCTACACAATGGCTCCAAGGTTCTTTCATTACACACCATCACAATGATGCTAGATGTGAATTTGCCAACTTCTTTTTCCATGAAAAGGAATCTTGCATGTGTCAGACTCCAGTTGCTGGTATCATCTAAATCTAATGATAAAGTTCTGAGAAAACACGATCCTGATGAAAAGACAAAGGAGTGAATTTTTGTGAAAAAATAATCATGTATAAACATCTTTTTATTGTCTTATGCAAATATTTGTTTTGTTCCATAAAGTAAAAATGATATTTAAAAAAGAGTAAAATAAAATAATCAAGGAATTGCAGAAGGCTTACCAACTGAGGTTATTTTTGTTTTAATCATTGAACTCAGAATTTTCAGTCATGTAAAAGAAGATATGATAAATAAATAAATAAATAAATAACCTTCTATCTACTTTGTATTTATTTTGCATTTTCTAATTTATGTGTGCTTTCTCCCCTATCAAAATATAAGCTTTGTCAGGTCAAGGACTTTTTTTGCCTTTTAATTACATCTGACTCTACTTAGCACATTACCCTCAGCATAGTAAGTATTTAATAATTTTTAGGTGTTATATTACTTGATGTAAAAGCAAATATTTATTCTTAATTGCCAAGGAAATTGGACAGCAGAA
>JAQQSV010011424.1:0-13006 GCA_028646515.1 Pseudochirops corinnae | reverse complement strand
TCTCTCTCTCTCTCTGTCTCTGTCTCTGTCTCTCTCTCTCTCTCTGTCTCTCTCTCTCTCTCTCTCTCTCTCTTTCTCTCTCTCTTTCTCAAGAAAACTCCAACTCAGTTCTTCAGGCCAGAAGCCCAGCTCCCAGGTGCTGGGACAATTCTGCTTCCTCTGACATGAGCCACCAGGAGGAAAATTCCCAATTCTGTGTCCCTATCTCTAGAACTCCTCTTATATACACACACTGGCCTCCTGTCTTAGCCAACTCCCTCCTGCCAGGACAGGAACAAAGCTCACACCTTCTGTGCTTAGCCCTAAGTTACAGTAAGTTACTAACCCTAAGTTACTAAGAGCTAAGTATCTGCTAAATTGATTGCCGTTACATTGCCTTAGTTCAATTGCTACTTTCTTCTTCTTAGAAGTACCTGGAAGAAGGAAGAACTTTTTGCACATGGTGGTAGAATTTTGGGAAGAAAAGCCATTGATGATTCAATTCAATTTAACTATGTTCAAGGAAGTGTCCTAAGGACTATGGTCACAAAGACATAAAGCAAAAGGGAAATTTTGCCCTGCTGGTGCTTACATTTTATAAGGGATGTAGCATGTAATTAGATAAGCGAAGTTAAGATGATTTGAGGAAGGAGAGAATATTTATTATTGAGGCCATCAGTGAAGACTTCCTATTGGAGATGACACTTGAGTTGAAATAAGTCATGAAGAAAGTCAAGGATTCTGAGTTGAGGTGAGAGAGTACCTTTCAAACATGAAGAACGCACTGTTCATGGAGAGAAGGGAAATGGAATTATGAGTTTCAGGAACAAAAAAGAGTAGGATAGCTTGGCAAGAATGTACAATGCATGAATAGTAGTACTGTGAAAACAGTCATTTTGGGGTGGGGAAATCATAAACCCATATAAAATAAACCTTAAATTTGTTAAATTGAAAAACTTTGCTAAAATAAAGATCTAATTCATTTTGATCACATTTACCAACAAAAATTATAGACTGCCATACTGTATTTAAAAGATGTCTATCTTTTTTACCTATCAACCTCCTGACCTTTTCCCCTGGGCGAAAAAAATCAATATAGATCACTTTAACTCAGAGCTGAAAAGAAGTGAAAGAAACAAGCAGGCTTTTATAAGTGATTTTGTACAGTAGACCGCATCTTCACAGTCTCATAGTTGCCTAAAGGGTGCAGAGAATATAAGGTTATTTTGTTTGTTTATTTTTAAAAATGACTTTGTAGGACAAAATGCAGCCTTAAAGAATCTTGTCCTAAAACAATATCTTCCCTACAGATGTTAAGATGATATAAGACTACCTGGTAGATACAAGCAATACTTTGTTCTATAAAGGTGTAAAATGCACCATTGACAATATTTTTATTGATTCTAGAGTTAGAGGACCTGGGTTCAAACTCACTTCTGATACTACTTGGGTGACTTTGGGTAAGTCATTTATTTTCCATGGCCCTCAGTTTCCTCATCTGTAAAATGAAGAATGGAACTAGATGGATTCTTATGTCCCTTTCCAATCTAGATCTGTGCTCCTGTGACCTGGATGTGGAAATCTGGAGCAATTTTATTTAACTTCAGTTTCCTTCTGCAAAACAAAAACAATAATAATAATAATATCTTTTGTCGTTTAGTCATTTAATTGTGTCCAACTCTTTGTGACCCCACTTGGGGTTTTCTTGGCAAAGATACTGAAGTACTTTGCCATTTCCTTCTCCTGCTTTATTTTTATAGATGAGGAAACCAAGGCAAACAGGATTAAGAGACTTGCTCAGGGTCACACAGTTTATAAGCCGGATTTGAACTCGGGAGTATGAATCTTCCTGACTTTGCATCTAGCACTTTATCCACTGTGCCACTTAGATGCCCAATGATAATAACAGATAATATTCATATAGCTCTTACTACATGCCAGGCACTATGCAAAGCACTTTACAATTATAATCTCATTTGTTCCTCACAACAATCCAGGGGGATAGGTGCCACCATTATCCCTATTTTAATGATGAGGAAACAGACAAACAGAAGTCAAGTGACTTGCCTAGGATCACACAGCTGGTAAATATCTGAGGCAGGATTTGAATTGAGATCTCAGGAAGAACTGACCTCTGTAATCTCCCAGATCCCTTTCACTAAATGCTTTGATTCATATACATTTAAAAATATTTACCTATATTTAAATGTCCAAATGGTATCTGCTTAGGGGTAGGAGGGAGTGTATGGTGTTGTCTCTGGGTTCATGATCAAATTACATGCCTGAGGTGAAGGGCAGGGCAGAGGCATTCTTTTTCAGGGACCATTGAAAAATCTGTACATTCAATGAACAGCTACTTTCTGACAGTTTCAACCTAATAGAGTGCTCATACAATTGCAAATTATGAAAAAATGAATGTTTCATGTTTCGGGGTAGTCACTATTGTCCATTACATAAAATACAGATCGGACAGTACAGTGGAAAGAGTGCTACATTTCAAGCCTGAAGATCTGATCTTGATTTGTCACTAGCTGTGTGACCTTGGACGAGACTTTGTTGGTCTCGTGTTCAAAAAGTATTACTGGGATAAAATATAAACTCATTAGCCTGGCATCTTTGGCCCTCCACAATCTAGCTCCCACCTACTGTTGGAACCTGATTTCATATTAATCTCCTTTATGTAGACATTCTAGTAGACAAAGCCAATACTGATGGACTAACAGCTTTTTCCAAATTTTGCTATATCTTCTACCTTCCTGCATTCACAAAAGCTGTTTCTTGAGCATGGGATCACCTCCTGTTCATCTCTTTTTTAAGATTTAATTCTACTGCCACCTCCTCTGGGAAGTCTTCCTCGATTGCTTTCCAACTCCTCTCTCCAGTTATTAGTGCTCTCTTCCTTCACAGAGTTCCTTATTTTATTCTTACTTGTAAATATATCGTATCCTTCCTCTGTCTAATAAAACAGTGGAATCCAGCTCAAATAAAAACAAGGGCCAACAAAGCCATACATCAGGATCCCTGCTGACCATGTACTGACTTAGAAAACCACATATATCTATACATTTCCTTTTTTAAAAAAAACTAATTTGAATCAGGTAAGAACTACATTTTAATCTAGTTTGAGCCACATTTGGGAGTAATGTGGTCTGTGTGTTTGACATGTCTGTAATAGAATATGAGCTCCTGGAGGGCAGAGACTGTTTACTTGTATCTTTATTGTCCTAACACCTAGCACAGTGGCTAGAAAGAAGTGGGCGGTTAGGAAAAGGCTGTTGGATTGGATTCAATATTCTGACTGCTTTGGGCATCAGTTTCCTCTCTGTAAAGTGAAAGATTTGGGTCAGCTAATTCATAGGGTCTTGTCCTACTCTAAATTTATAGTTCTAAGTCGCTGCATAATCTGTTATACCTGCTGTTCAAATCTTTTTTGTTATATTCCTCTCAGTGTATTTCTACACTATAATCAAGTAGGATAACTTTTGTTGTGCTTTGTCTCATCCTGCCCCTTTCTACCTTTGGACTCTTGTACAAGCCATTCATTCTCTGTGTGTGGAATGACATTCTTCATCTCTCACTCTTGTGTATTAAATTTCTCTCTGACATCAAGGCTTAGCATAGGTGCCACCTCTTACATGAAACTTCCACTAATCCTTACTCTGTACCCTATCTTTCATAGAAGTCATCCCTCCCTTTTTGAATCTCTCCTGAATTCTGCTTCGTTGCCTTCACATTTTTCTGCTTAATTACATTTCAGTCAAGCAGCTTACAGTCATCAGGTGTATATATAATATATAAAATAATATAATATCAGGTGTATATAATATATTCCAGGCACTGTGCTAGGAGTGCTGGTAATACAAAGACCGAATTGAAACAGTCCCTGCTCTTAAGAAACTTACATTCTATCAAGAGAGATGTTAAGTGTATGTATATGCAAAGTAAACATTTAAGAATTCTCTTATGGTCATGTTGAGTTGGAGTTGCCTATGGAACAGCTATTTAAATATGTCTGGTAATTAGTTGGCGAGCCACATTTGCTGGAAATGAAACTCTTAGCAGAGACTAATGTTGAGTTTATAAATTTGGGTTCCATTTGCATAAATAGGATAATTTATGCCTGTGAGAGTTGATAACATCATGAAATGAGAGATTGTTGAGTAAGAAGAGAAGAGGACATATTCACAATGAGCGACATGTGATATGAGGTCATGATCATGCAAGGGAGAATGAGAAGGAACAGATGACTAGGCGATAAATCAAGAGAGAGCAGTAACATGAAAACCCAGATAAGTGATATTATTCAAGGGGACAGGATAGTAAACAGTGTCAAATGCTTCATAAAGGTCAAGAAAAATAAAGATTGAGAAGAGACCATCTGGTAGAAGTGATAGATGGCATTAAAGTGATCACTGGTTACTTTGGAGCAAGAAGTCTTAGTTGCGTTACTATGTTAGAGAGGGATGGAGGGAGAGGAAGTGGAAGCATACTGTTCTAGATTGACTGAGAAAAAAGAGATATGGGATGATAGCTAGTAGAAATGGTAGGGCCAGGAAAAGTTTTTTAAGGATGGAAGAGAATTGGTAATTTCTGAAGGCGATAGGAAAGGAACCAGTGGATAAAGTTTGAAGATTAGAGGGCGTGATTTGGGGAGCAATCTGCTGGAGAAGACAAGGGAGATGTGATTAAGGGTACGTGGAAAAGGGTTGACCTTGCTAAGGAGAAGAGCTATCTCTTCATCCGAGACAATAATTTAAAAATTTGTATCATAATTATAATTATTTTTATTTTCATTCTGTATCCTTCCTACAAAGTTCCTTAAGGTTAGAGTTGGTGACCTTTTTCAGCTGTGTTTTCTGACTTAGGTCAATACATTGTAAAGTCAGCTCTTAATGTTTGTTGAATTGAGTTGAATTAAAGATGAAAGTAGAACTCTTCCTCCTAATCCATGTAGTAGGAGAAATTGGTCAATTATGACAAAAACATAATCTTGTTATATGCAGGCTTAGAGAAGTCAATTTTTTTGGTTCCCTTTTGGAAGGAAAAAAAGCCCACATTTGTTTGGTGGAGGTTTATTGACTTTTTTGGCTTCAAATCTACATTTGAACTCTTCAGACTAGGTTACTCTTTGATCTTAGCAAAACAGAGAAAGAAAATAACGTGTGCATGAGCTGACAGACTTTATTTTCCAAGGACAAAAATAGCAACAGAAATCAGTCTCTTTTCCTTTAGGCAAGGCATGGATGAGTACCTTGAATAGCACCATCTTCATGTGCTTGCCCTTGTAGAACAGCTCTATTTTATTCTTTTTGGCATAATGAGAAAAATTGAAAGAGCATTTTCCTTTTGTTTTTTTAAACAGCCATTTAAATAATTCACTACAATGTAAACAATCAGGAGGAATCAGTAAGATACATGACCCCTGGTGCCTACCTTTGCTAACCAGTTATTTGTAGAGTTCTTGATTTTACACAAATGAGGTATTATTTATAAAACAGCGTCATTTAGAAGAAAAAAAAAAAGCTCCTCTTCTAAACATATCTTGTGTCATTGCCAGATTCCCACAGACAGCTCACTGGAGCAGTTTGTATGTTCAGCCTTGTCCAGTACATCAGAAGTTGAAGTTGAAAACCACTATGATCATGGAAACTGTAACACCCAGTGGTCAGAAGTCAAAGACTATCTTGTCCATTCAGTCAGCTGGCTCCAAACCTACAAACAGGTATTATTCTCTAGAGCACGGTCATTGTTTCCGGATCATATTTTTTCCCATTAGGTATGTTTCAAACAAAACCTGATTCACTCACCATCTATTAACTTTCACAATTGTTGTTTCTCAGCTGTCAGTTTCAGAGATGGGCGGTGGTGCCTTGGATAGAGCCCAGACTTGGAGTCAGGAAGACCTGAATTCCAACCTGTTGTCAGATGCTTACTATATACGTGACTCTGTGGAAGTCACTGAAACCTCTATTAACCTCAGTTTCCTCAACAGTAAACTGGGATTGGTAATAGAATCCACCTTGCAGAGTTGCTGTGAGGACCAAATGAAATATTTGTAAAAAGCGCTTCGCAAAGTGCTGAGCACATAGTAGGTGCTATATCTAAATGCTTATTCCCTTCTCTTCCCCTTCCCTTTGTTGGGGGATGGGAGAGGCTAAACATATTTTCTTGAGAAAGCATTGAAAATGTATAGATTTTGCTAAAGCTTGAGATTTTTTTTTTTTTTTATAAAACTAATTCACTTGCTTTTGGTAAAAAGCTGATATTATATACCACACTGCTAATTAATTCACAGTTCTATGAATTTGGTAGACGAAAGATAGGACAAAGATTTTCAATTTAGACCCTAGATAGATTTAGTTTGCAAAGAGTGAACAATTGGGGTTTTGTACCTTTTAAGCTATCTTTACTCAGTAAAACAAGCCACAGGAGCTCCATGTTGCATTGCCCAGTTAATCCCAACTCATATTTAATTCTGCAAAATGATCAGCAATTTTGTTGGTGTGCGGGTTCCATCTACCAATGAAAGCTGATATTTTAATTGATGGCATTACAAATTGTTGTGGCCCCAAATATCCATGATCTGGTAGCAATCCTTCTTGTGATTAACCTCTATGAACTAAGCTGGTCTTGTCTTTGAACAAGAGACACCCTCAGAGCTGACCCGGCTTTGTGGGTCATACTTGAGTTCCACAGCCTTAACCTTTCAGAACGCAGCATCCCTATCATGCCATGGGGAAGCATAGGGGCAGGTCTTGGGCTGAAGGGATTTATGTTTAAATGGACAATATTTAAAATAATTCAACGCACATTTTATTTTACTTTTTCTTTTTGGAGGGGGGAAGGCAGGGCAATAGGGGTTAAGTGACTTGCCCAATGTCACATGGCTAGTAAGTATTAAGTGTCTGAGGCTGCATTTGAACTCACGTCCTCCTGACTTCAGGGCTGGTGCTCTATTCACTGTGTCATCTTGCCACCCCCATTGCACATTTTAGAGGCAGCATGGTGCAGTGGATGGAAACTTGGCTTTAAGTTCAGTCTAAACACATACCAACTCTGTGACTATGGACAGATCATACAAGTTTTAAGTGCCTTGGGCAACTCTAAGACTAAGTTGCAGAGCAGGTGTTAAGCTGTATTGGCAGATTGGTTCCTCACGGAAACTTCCTGATACCAAAGAAGTCACCAGTCTGGTAAAAAAAAAATGCCCATCATTGATTTCCCCTCCAGATGCCCAAGATGAAACACATGGTATATACCCAATAAACAATTATTGATGCTAAATCACATATGCTGAAATCTAAGTATGTAGAGAAATATACCTAGATATGATCAAAGATAAGTCTAGCTTTGTCCTTTTATCTAACAGGTACTACAGATGAGATTTTATAAAACTCTTTGCATGTTGTCTCCTCCATTAGAACATGAGCTCTGTGAAGGAAGGGGCTATTTTTGCCTTTCTCTGTAGGCCCCAGTCTTTTGAATTGTGCCCATGACAGAGTAAGCATTTAAGAAACAATTGTTGCCTAGCTGAATAAAATGAAATAACAATAACATTAACTAATATTCACACGGCACTTTAAAGTTTTCTTTATGAACAGTATCACATTTAATCCTCACAGTACCCTGTGAGGTGAGTACTACAGATATCTTTATCCCTATTTTATGGGTGATAAAACTGACACTAAGATGAAATAAAATGACCTGCCCAGGGTTACCCGCCCAATAAACGTCAGAAACTGGTTTTGAAACCAGGTATTTTTGACTCTAAGTCTGGCATGTCATTCACTATACCTTGTTTCCTCTCAAAGTTAATTTTTCTATGAACTTATTGAGTTCTCTAAAAGACCCAAGAAGTTAAAAAAACCCAGATATATCTCATTTTAAACAACTGTTATCTTTTTTTTTTTTTTTTTAATTTTCAGGTGATTCAGCAATGGTTAAATGGTAGTGTGGTTCAGAAGATTCTTACTGGAATGGAACAAAGTCTAGTGGCTTTCAGAGATCAATACCCTGAAGACAGTGAGTCATGGAAAGTGACATCAGTCCTGCACACCATGATTCACCTCCTGGATGACAGTTTGGGACCAGAATCCCACCCAAACTACCTGCAATCTCCAAAGATGTAAAGCAAATTTGTCCTGTTTCACAGTTGAATCTAGACTAGATTCCATTTGATTTGACAGCATGATAATCCCATTAGAAATGGGCACTGTGCAATACAGCCACTCATTTAGCTCTGTTTACACTGTCCATCAGACCCCCAGGTGCCAGGCTTATATCAAGAGCCATCGTTGGTATTATTTGTAATTGAGTATTTGTAATTTTGATTCTAAAACTAATTCAGTAGAGATTATGCCTGTGTGGGAGCTAACAGCAACAGCTCAAGGTATCAGGATCAGAATATTTTAAATATTCAGTTCAGTTGTCATTATTTTTTGTCCCTATTTCAGTATGCCTAGGAACTGTGATTTCATCAGCATGGGTACTCCTTCCTTTGATTGTTATCCTGGGCAATAGATCACCGTTGTGAGTTGCTATGGCAAAAAAAATGTCACTTTGCAGCCAATCTGTTGATATTTCTCATGGTTGTTATTTAGTTTAACCCACACCTGGCCCAAAGTCCCTTTTACATCATCCTCAGCAGGTAGCTACCTGGACTTCATTTCAAGGACTCAAATGAATTGTCATTGATCACCAACAGATGCAGCCTATTTCATTTTTGGATAGCTTTAGTAAATTAGGAGGCCCTTCATTACACAAGTACTACATTTGTGTCTTCAAACTTGCATTCATTGCTCTTAGTTCTGCCCTCTGGAGCCAGAGAGAATAAATCTAGTTCTTCCTCCATGAAAGCCCTTTAAAGAGTTGAATGCAGTTATTATGTACCCCAATGTCTTCTCCTTGCCAGACTAGATCAGGTTCCTTCAATGGCTCTTCACGTGGCATGGTGAACCATTCTCAGCCAGCCAACATTGATTAAATGCTTATTATGTTCCAGGCACTGGGGTTATAAGGAAAAGCAAAAGCAGGGTCTCTGCTGTTAAGGATCTCACATTCTAATGGGGGAGATAACATACAAACAACTATGTAATAAAAGATACACACTGTGTTAATGGGAGGTAGTCTCAGAAGGAATGCTCTAGCAATGATGGAGATCAGGAAACTCCTCTGCAGGAGGTGGGATTTCAGCTGAGTCTTGAAGGACACTAAGGAAGAAGGAGGCAGAGATGAGGAGGAAGAAAATTCCAGGAATGGGGAAACCAAATGAAAAAGTATTATATTGGGAGGTGAAGTGTCATGTGTGAAGAATAACAAGAGGGCTAGTATTGCTATATTCCAGAGTATATGGAGAGCAATAAAGTGTAACAGGACTGGAAAGGTAAAACAGGATCTTTTGGCCAAGATGGTTGAACATTATAGATGGCTTTCTCAAAGAGTTCAGTCATGAAAGGGAGGAAAGATATAGGGCAATTACTGGAAGGGATAGTTGGAACAAGTGAAGAATTTTTTTAAAGGTGGGGGAAATGTGGATGTGTTTGTAGGAAGCAGAGAAGTAGTCAGTAGACAAGGAGAGATGAGTGATTAATAAGAACAGAGATAATAGAGGGAGCAATCTACCAGTGTAGCTAGAATGGAATGAGATAGAAAGGAGTAGGGACATGTTTTGTGAGAAAAGAGTAAAGGAGTAGATAGTGGGAGATGTTTGAGTCATGAAATGATGAGGAGGAGGGGAGAAAAGGGGGATTTTTGGTAAATGGCCTCAAGTTTTTCCAGTGAATACTTGGATCTCAACTGAGAGGATAGTGGAAGGAGTTGTCATGGCAGATTTCAGGAGGGATGAAAAAAACTTGGTACAGCTGTTATGGTGAGTAGGAGAGTGAATCAATTAGGCAAAATTTGAAAGTTTTGTCTTGCTTCAGAGAGGATCTAGTTGGGATTATGGAATATGAATTTATTATGAATTTATAATGAATTCAGTCAGCACAGTTTTTAAATTTCTTCCAGCTCCTTTCATTAGCAGAAGCATACAGATGGTAAAGTATCAAATGGTGGGAATAATCCACGATTGGAGCTTGGCAAGACGTTATTGGTAATAGGATAAGGGAGTAAGGAATTGAGTGCAGAAAGCAGTATAAGATGGAATGATTTATCAAGGGATCAAGATATGAAAGGAAAGATAACATATCATGTCAAAGGAATGACCTGGGAATGCATTGAGTAAAGGATAGATTACTAGTCACTGGGAAGATAAGAAACAGAGTTGAGGTCCTGATACAGAGGGAAAGATGGAATGATAAAGAAATGATGAGTAAATAAGGGTATTTCAAAGCTTACAAATATGGAAGTGGAACACTTGTAAGTAAAGTCATGATCAAAGATATGACCGTCTCTGTCTAACTGAAGTAGAGTGGAAGGGTAGGTCACAAGAACTGAGTAGACTGGAGAACTGGGAAATTGGGGTATTTGGGGGAGTATTAATGTGTATGTGTAAGTCCCTTAGATTAGGATTTTGAGTAGAAAGACACTGTCAGGCATTAAAATTATTGAGAAAGGAAGAATAGTATCCTGGATACAGCTACCAAAGGAAGTGTGACTGAATGCTTATCATAGGAGTGTGGAAATTACAAAGGGGATTAGTGAATATTCCAACCCGACCCTCCACACCATGGGCCCAGTTGGGGACAGTATGAGTTCAACTGTTACTGAAAAGTTTGACTATATATGCTATGTAATTAAGTATCATCCAAATCTCAGTAAGAGGAGTGGTAAAGGAAAAGGTTTAATATGAAAGTAAGTTTGTTAACTATGGAATAGGCATTCCAGAGAGCACTGCAAAAAGGTTAGTTAGATCTGTAGTAGAACATTTTGGGGCTAGGGTTGTAGGGAATGGGAGCAAGGGAGTGGACTGTGGGGTATGTGCAATAATCTGTACAATGACAGTAGGCTTCAGAATCACTGGGATCAGGAGTGTATGATGGAGTGGGTTTTTGTTAGTCACTGAGAAATTAGTCCAGGCAGAGAATCACTGGAGATACATCTTTTGAGGGAGTCAGAGTATTTGACTGTTCAAAGCCTTCTCTGGACCTTATAGCAGGTGATGGTATTAAGTCTTGTGAGGCTTAGGAAGCCAGATTTGCAGGAGGCAGAAATAGGTGAAAGTATGGTCTAGTATTAGGGTACCATGTAGGAACTGGCAATTCATGGTAGCTCAGACCTGAGAAAGTTCTCTAGAACATTAGAGAATGCCCTTAAGTGAAGAAAGAGGTCACAGGTTGGGAGACCTGGATCTGGGCTGATACAAGGCTCCCTGGGATGTCTCTGGAGCAAAGGGGTCATAAGCCAGGGATACCTTTACACACTTTTGAGATAGTGAACTTCTTTGTTAAAATGTGGTGCCAAAAATTTAACAAAGTACTTAAAAATTTTGTCTCTGACTAGGGAGGAGCATAGCAGGACTATAATCTTTCAAGTTCTGGAAATTATTCTCTCAATGTACCCTGAGATTACATTAATTCTTTTTGGTTACTATATCTGCTTCAGACAATTTCACAACAACTTTTGTCTACTCACTTCTTTCCTCTTGTGTACTTGTGAAGCTGATAAACTCAGATGTAGATTTTTATACCTTATTAAATACTTAACACACCAAGGTACACCTAGCCTATGCTGTGTGCATGCTGAGTCTTTATTTTTAACTTACTGATGATATTTTGGTTCCTTAATTTATCGTCTAAGAGTTATCTGTTCCCATTTTGTGTCATGTAAAAACTTAGTAAGCATGCCATCCATGTCTTCATCCAAGTCATTGATAAAAACATTTAAAAAACAAGAAGCAGGGGGCAGAGCCCAGATGGTGGAGTAGAAGCACAAACTTATTGTGGGCTCTGGCTCCAAACAATTCCAATACCTGTAAAAAAAATGACTCTAAAATTTTAAAGCCACAGAATCTACAGCGTGACAGAGAGAAACAAATCTCCCACTGAAGATAGCTGGCAGGCCAATAGGAAAGGGCTATCACAGCACTGGGAGCTGAGTGCAGTCCTGCAGGAGCTGTGTGGTTCCAGCCCTAGGGTGGCCCTGACCAGTGGTGGCCAGAGGAGAATTCGGGAGAGCGAATAACCAGCAGCTATGGCAGCTTTCAGACTTCTCAACCCATAAGTGCCAAAGACAAAGTAAAAGGTCAGTGTGGAACTTTGTTGGAGCAGGGTGGAAAAAAGAGTGTGGTCTGGCTCCCCCCAGGGCAAGAAGTGGCAGAGGCACAGGGCTGCACCACATGGCTGCCTCAGGAGCTCCTGGCCTGCAAATTGTAGGGGGACCTAGTGACCATTCAGAAGGTAATTGCTCTTGTTTTAACCTGCTTGGATCTGGATTGTGGTCTTGGGTGGTGGTCCTGGGGTAGGTGACCAGTGAGCCCGAGCTTGTGGGGGCTGTAGAGACGGTGCCCTCCTAATAGCTTCAGCAGCTGCAAAAACCTCAGCCACTTGGGACAAAGTTCTCTCCATCCTGGAAGCAGAGTTCTACCATGGCAAAGAGCTCAGGGGTCAAGTAATTGGCTGGCAATATGAGTAAGCACAGAAAACACAAACAGACCATAGAATCCTTTTTGTCCCCAAAAAGGATTTTGGGGACAAAAAGGATCAAGGCATGGAGTGGGAGGAAGATAGTGAAGTCAGAACTCCTGCATCAAAAGCTTCCAAGAAAAATATGAATTTGTTACAGGCCATGGAGGAGCTCAAGAAGGCTTTTGAAAATCAAGTAAGAGAAGTGGAGGAAAAATTGGGAAGAGAAATGAGAATAATGCAGGAAAATCATGAAAAGTGAGGCAACAGCCTGATAAAGGAGACCCAAAAATACCCTGAAGAAAATAACACCTTAAAAAATAGACTAACTCAAATGGCAAAAGAGGCCCAAAAAGCCAGTGAGGAGAAGAATGCCTTAAAAAGTTGAATTTACTAGATGGAAAAGAAATTTCAAAAATTCACTGAAGAGAATAACTCCTTCAAAATTAGATTGGAGTAGTTGG
>JAQQSV010011423.1:0-13006 GCA_028646515.1 Pseudochirops corinnae | reverse complement strand
CAGAAAAAGAACCTAGAAATCATCCTTCATGAAATTCTCAAGGAAAATTGCCCTGATATATTAGAACCAGAGGGCAAAATAGAACTTGAAAGAATTCACCAATCACCTCTTGAAAAAGATCCCAGAAAAGAAAACTGAATATCCAAGCTATATAGAGAATTGATAAGCATATATAAGAACAAGAGTTTTTATCTATTGATAAAAGATCAAAGGATATCAATAGACAATTGACAAAAGGAATAAGGCAAGGTATTAACAACAATATGGAGAAAATTCCAAATCATTAATATGATTACTGCAAATTAATATAATTCTAAAGATCCATTTCATACCTATCAAGTTGGCAAAGGAGACAAAAAAGAAAAATGACAATTGTGGGAGGGATTGTCACAGGATAGACAGATTACTATACTGTTGGTGGAGCTGTATAGTGATACAACCATTCTAGAAAATAATTTTGAACTGTATCTCTTCCTTTGAAATCACTAAACTGTGCACATACATGAAGGAATGAACTCATGTGCACGCTCGTGTGTATATGCATATATATGTGTACGTGTGTTTGTATGTATG
Organism: Pseudochirops corinnae; assembly: GCA_028646515.1. Classification (NCBI taxonomy): domain Eukaryota; kingdom Metazoa; phylum Chordata; class Mammalia; order Diprotodontia; family Pseudocheiridae; genus Pseudochirops; species Pseudochirops corinnae. The sequence continues at coordinate 12,433 of JAQQSV010011423.1, read as the reverse complement.
TATGCATGCATGTATGTATGTATGTATATATCTTTCTTCCAAATGTTAAGCATTTATTTTTTTCTTTCTAACACCTCCATTATCCAACCCTAGAGGGAACAAAAGAAAAAAAATGAAACATTGTACAAAAAATAATTTATAAAAACACTTGTTGTAGCCAGAAACTGGAAAAAATAATCAGTGCTCATCATAATGAGTTATAATGCCTAAATAAATTATGGTATATGCAAGGAAGGAAATATTATTGCATTATAACAGAGATAGGTTCTGATAAACATGGAAGGACTTAAACAAAGGAAGCAGTGAAGCAAGCAGAAACAGAACTATTTATATAATGACTACAATATTGTTAAGCAAAACAAATATGAGAGACTTAAAAACTATGATTGATGCAATTACCAACTAAAACTCCAGAAAGCTGACTTGTCAGAAAAGAGATGGGTTAGAAGTGCAAAGTGAGACAAACATTTTCAGACACAGTAAAGTGTAGATTTGTTTTGTGTAATACTTATTTGTTGCAAGGAAGGGCTTTCTTTTTTAAAGGAGAGAACTTAGGGGATATTGATTGTGATACTATGTAATGGGAATGGGAATTTGAAGATCTTACCAGCCCCTTAATAGGCCTAGGGGTAATTTGAAGACCTCCCCTGTTTTGAAAGTAAACTCTGCCCCCTAAAAGGCTGTGGTAGGAGTAGTTTGCTGATGGGTAGAGAAGAGCCACAGGAAGCTGATAGTCAGAACTAGGAAGATGGTGGGAGAGAGAGGAGATCAGGCAAGGAGGTAGAGAGGTTTATAAGTAAATATTGATCTTGTATTGGTTTGTGGGAAGGTGAAGGTTGGCATGGCTCTCTGTGTTGTTATGGCTTGTTAATTTCTTTACTATTATGACGGAATTGGCTTACTGGTTTTGGGATTCATTTTTCTGATGTCTAAATAAATGCTTTAGTTCTGTTCTCTATATGGAGAGTGTTAAATTTCGCAATCAAATGTCATGTGATATTTATAGTCATAGGCTTTATTGTGATCTTGGGCACTATAAATATTGCACTGGCACTACATACTAAAAAAGGAATAAAATAGAAATGAGGGTGAATCATTAAATAATAAGTAAAAGACCAAAAGTAATTTCAGAAGGGGACACAAACAAACAGGGATCTCATGTTAAATTTAAATTATGCAAAAAAAAAACCCTTGCTATAGGTAGTGAAGTCACACTTTCACATGCAAGTTTGCTCTTTTTTATATTGGGAAATGCTTATGTTTATTGAAGTATGTAAAGTTCTTAATAACAAAAAAGGGAAATTTTAAAAATCATCCCTTATTTTTGTAAAGATTATTTTGTATCTGTATTTGCATATATCTTAGTCTCGCTAGTCTAACAGTTTGCTCACATTTTATTATTTTAAAGAATTCCTCTTCTCATTTCTTCCTGTTTTATGTCAGCATTGCAGATAAATGCTGATGCTTCTAGTGTATTTATTTTGTATCCTGCTACATCGTTTCAACTCTTAATAGTGTTGATTAACACATTTATTTGATTATTAACTAGGGTTTTCTCTGTATACCATGATGTAATGTGCAAATAGTGATAATTATATTCCCATTTCCTCAGTTAACTGTAAATGTACCCTCTTTCATTTTGGATAAATGTTTTTTTTTAAATAATGTCTCATTGTTATAATTATATATATTTATTCCAAAGACATTATTCAATCACTTGATCTTTCCCATGTTGATAGATAAACCAAACTCTTGAAAGACTGCAGATTTGTGCCCTGAGGCTTCACATAGTTCTGTGTCTTTGATGTAATTTGACAGCACAATGTGACCTCATTTAGTTCTGTATCATTTGCTTTCATTAATATTTTTGCTACATAGTTTTTTTTTCTTTTTTAAAAAAATATGGAACACTGCACGAATTTGTGTGTCATCCTTGCCTGCGTAGTTTTTAAAGCATGCATTTATTTCCCTTTTCACATTTACTTATTCAGATGTTCCCAAATTGGTCAATACTGTCCCCTGGGATTGTTGGAACTATCTAGAGGGGCTTCAGTAGTGTAATTGGGTCCAATTGAGGGATGTTGAATAAAAATAAGGGGGTAGTTAGAAGAATAAGGAAAGAAGAAAAGAAAATTTTGAAAAAAAAATTCCTACATGTTTTATCTGTTGTCTAACAGAGTTAAAGCCACAGAGATCACATTATTTTCCAAATAAACATGCAAAGTAGAAGATTAGTGGTCAAGTTGGCTGACCGGTCTTAACAAGGAAGTGTTGGCAAGCGAACTTGCTGCACATTATGGGAAAGCTGAGCATATAGCAGCAGAAATACCTCTGTAATGACTTGTTTACAATATGATATGGTTACATGATGCAATATTGCATTATCAAAATTTCATTTGGAAAAATAATTTATAATTTTTCTTGAAGTGATACAAATGTCAGAAAAAAAATGTCAAAGGGTTAAAGAAAGTAGATTTCCAGCGGGTTGCTAAGTAATTTTTTTTAAGATGTCAATAGGCCACATAAGTTTGGGAAATTCTGATATAACATGATCATTTTTTATAAAGGTGGGATAACAACAAATGTTGAAGGCAAAATGTTGAAGGTATGAGAAAGTAAAATCACGTTTTTCCAATAATTCTTTTGCTTCTATAATTTTCTTATTTCTAATTTTTCTTTTGCATTTCACCATCTCTAAAAGAAGCCCATAAATCTCCTCAGACTGCTATTTTATTGCTAATGTCTTATTAAATTCAACTAGTTTTTCTTTCAAGATGATAGTTCTTGTGCCATTTGGTTTAGACACTTAGGGCACTGTCACTTGTTTTGTTGGGGGGAGAAGTAGATGAGAATATTATTTTATTTTTTTCCAATTTTAAAATTTATTTTAGTTATCAACGTGCACTTTCACAAAATTTTGAGCTCCAAATTTTCTCTCTGTCTCCTCCTTTTACCCCATGACAATCTGTGGTGCAATCCACCTTCTGTTCAATCACTCCCCCCCTTCTCTTATGCCTTTCTCCTATTTTCCTGTAGGATCAGCTGAATTTCTATATCCCAGTCCCCGTGTATCTTATTTCTCAGTGGCATGTAAAAACAATGTTAACATTTGGTTTTTAAAACTTTGAGTACTAAATTCTCTCCTTTCCTCCCTCCCCAACCACCCTCATTGAGAGTGCAAGCACTTTGATATAGGTTGTACATGTGTAGTCATGCGAAACACTTCCATAATAATCATGTTGTGAAAGATTAACTATATTTCCCTCCATCCTGTCTCACCCTATTTATTCTGCTCTCTCCTTTGACTCTGTCCCTCCTCAAAAGTGGTTGTTTTGGCTTATTTCCTCCCCTAATCTGCCCTCTTTTCTAACCCCCTCTCTTATTCCTTTCCCCCCTACTTTCCTATAGGGTAAGACATATTTCCACACCCAATTGAGTGCTTATGTTATTCTCTCCTTAAATCAAATCCAACAAGAATAAGGTTCACTCATTCCCTCTCACCTTCTCCCTCTTCCTCTCCACTGTAAAAAGCTTTTTCTTTCTGTTTTTATGTGAGAAAATTTATCCTATTCTACCTCTCCCTTTCTCCTTATTCCAGTACATTCCTCTCAACCTTTAATTTGTTTTAAAAGTATCATCCTTTCATAGTCAACTCACCTTCTGCATACATGTCTACATATATATATATATATACATACCTACACATATACATGCATATACATGTACATATACATACACACATATGTATATATTCCTTCCAACTACCCTAATAATGAGAAAGATCTCATGAGTTACAAATATCATCTTTTCCTGCAGGAAGAAGAACAGCTCAATTTTAATGAGTCCCTTATGATTTTTCTTTCCTGTTCACCTTTTCATGCTTCTACTGAGTCTTGTATTTGAAAGTCAATTGTTCTATTTAGTTCTGGCTTCTCTAGAATGCATTAAATTCCTCTGTGTCATTGAATATCAACTTTCCCCCCTCATTGATTATATTCAGTTTTGCTGGGTATAGATGATTCTTGGTTTTAATCCTAGCTCCTTTGACCTCCAGAATATCATATTCCAAGCCCTGTGATCCATTAATGTAGAAGTTGCTAAATCTTGTGTTATCCTGATTGTGTTTCCACAATATTTGAATTGTTTCTTTCTGATTTCTTGCAATATTTTCTCCTTGACCTGGGCACTCTTGAAATTGGCTATAATATTCCTGGCAGTTTTCCTTTTGAGATTTCTTTCAGGAGGTGATGGTAGATTCTTTAAATTTCTATTTTACCCTCTGGTTCTAGAATACCATGGCAGTTTTCTTCGATAATTTCTTGAAAGAAGCTATCTAGGTTCTTCTTTTTGATAATGGCTTTCAGGTAGTCCAATAACTTTAAAATTATCTCTCCTGGATCTATTTTCTAGGCTCGCTGTTTTTCTAGTGAGATATTTCACACTGTCTTCTATTTTTCATTCTTTTGGTTTTGTTTTATAATTTATTGATTTCTCATAGAGTTATTAGCTTCTATTTGTTCCATCCTAATTTTTAAGGATTTATTTTCTTCAGTGAGCTTTTGGACCTCTTTTTCCATTTGGCCAATTCTGCTTTTGAAGCCATTCTTCTCATTGACTTTTTGGACTTCTTTTGCATTTGGGGTAGTTTATTTTTAAGGTGTTATTTTCTTCCATTTTTTTTGTGTCTCTTTTACCAAGCTGTTGACTCATTTTTCATGATTTTCTTGCATTACTCTCTTTTCTCTTCCCAATTTTTCCCTTACTTCTCGTACTTGATTTTCAAAATCTTTTTTGAGTTCTTCCATGGTCTGAGACCAATTCACATTTTTCTCAGAGGCTTTAGATGTATGAGCTTTGACTTTGTTGTCTTCTTCTGAGTGTATGTTTTGATCTTCCTAGCCACCAAAGTAAGATTCTATTGTCTGATTTTTTCTTCTCTGCTAATTTTCCCAGCCTATCACTTGATTTTTAAAATCTTTGTTAAGGCAGGGATGTGCTTCCAGCATGGAGGGTATGCTGTCCCAAGTTTCAGAGGTTTTGTGCAGCTGTTTTCAGAGATAGTTCTAAGGACCTGTAAGTTTTCAGTTCCTCTAAGGCGGTATGATCTAAGGAGAGGTGTTTACTCCTCTCCTGGCTTGTGCTCTGGTCAGAGAGTTACCAAAAGCACTCTTTTCTGCCCTGAAACTGTGAGGAGGGTTCCCTTTCTACTGCTGCCTTAAGTTCTGCCATGCCAGCACTCCTCACTCTAGGATCGCCACCCAGGACTGTGACCTAGATCCAAGTATGCACAAAGCAACAGAATCCTGCTTTAGTGCCAACAAAGAGGTCCCTGTAATCTCCTTCTGAGCAGCTGTTCGATTCCCTTACTGTCTATGGGCTGAGAGTTCCAGGAGAAGCTGCTGCCACTACAGCTGCCTCTGATGTCACCACTGCTTCTTGCCTGGAGTTGCACTGGGGCTGGGGCTGGTCTGGGCTCCTCTCTCACCATGTTCTGACAGACCCTTCCACTGACTATCTAAATTGTCTTTGGAATTTGTGTGTTGAGAAGTTTGGAAACCACACTGGAGTGTGATCATCTCCCAGACCTGTACAGTAGACCTTTCCCACCAATCATTCAACTTGCCTTGGGCTGGGAATTTGTTTCACAGCCTTTTTGTGAATTGTGCTGTCCTAGAATGTGTTTAGAGTGATTTTTTTATGGGAGGGGTTTGGGGGAGATTTCAAGCAAGTCCTTTCTTTTATTCCACCAGCTTAGCTCCACCCCCCCACTGGTAATTTTTATTTTCCATTTTGTCTTTGAAGATAATATAGTTTCTCTCTCATGTGTGCCTTATCTGAGATCATGATTATGATTCCTTCTTTTTTAGTCACCTAAACCACAATATATTTTATTCCATTCCCTCATTTCCACTCAACATGTAATTGCTAATTAGTTATTTTTCTGTTATTTATTTTAAATATATTTCTAGTATGCAGATATTAAACAATTTTTTCTTATGCATTTCAGTAATCTTTTATTTTCTTTTGGGGGAAAAGTTAGTCCACTGATATTTTATTATGTTTCAGTATCTTCATCCATTAAATATTTTAAAAATCCCATGAATTTATAACCTTTTAAAAATATACCCAATATCTCTGCAATTTGTTTGGTTTATAAAAAATTGTACCTAGTCTCTTCTCCTTCCTCCCACCAATTATTCTTCCAAATTCCAAATTCCTTGACTTCCTTTTTATTATTATTTTCCCCCCTTTTCTTTGTTTGACTTAGCTCAGACAAGACAGAGGCACACAATTCTTCCTCTCCCTTCCCAACCTCAATTATTCTTTTCCTTTATTGATATTAAATTGTAATGTCCCCTGACCAGGGGATCATATTTTATTTCACTTCCTTTTCACTCCAGAAGTCTCTAAAATTTATGTGTAGTAATGCTATGTCTTGATGGAGGCAGTGAAGTACAGATGGAAATATTCTGCAACAGTGTGCCCAATTCTATTTTTTCTTTTCCCTCATCATTTATTCCCTCTGATGCCTTTCTTTTTTTCCTCCCTACTTCAAGTTCCTATGAATTTTGCTTTCTTGGGTTCCCAACTACTTCCTCCTCACTAACAGGACTTTGTACTAAGATGTACAATTCTTTTCAAAGACAATGATTTCCTGAGATTCCCCAACAGCAGGGAATTTTCTTGCAAGGCCCTAATTTTAATCCCTTCTTGCTTCTGTAGGCACTTTATATTATATCCCATTTTTCTACAACACCAAAAATGGAGGAAGAATTGGAAAAGCTCCTTTCAACTTTTCCTATTCCATAATTCCTTTGATACTTCCTTCTTGGTTCTCATTATCATTAGAAGTATGTTATTATATATATATTATATATAGATAGATAGATATAAATAGAGGTATATTACTAGCCACTGTCAGTTTAATATTGATTCACTTATGATAAAATGTTTCATTTTGTTTTACTTTGATATAGTAATTTGATTCCTGTATTTATTCTTCTTTTGATTTTTCCCATTATCCCCTTTACTCCTTGATTTTAATTAAATTATTTATTTTTAGTTTTCAACATTCACTTACATAAGTTTTAAATTTTCTCTCCCTTCCTCCTCCCCTTCCTCCGTAAGATGGCTTACAATCTGATATGGGTTCTACACATACATTTCTATTAAATACATTTTCATATTAGTCATGTTGCATAAAAGAATAATGAATGAGAAAAAAAATGAGAAAGAAACAAGAAGTTACAACAAAAAAGAAAATAGTCTGCTTCATTCTGCATTCCGACTGCATAGTCCTTTCTCTGGATGAGGCTGGCATTTTTCCATCATGTGTCCTTTGGAACTGTTTAGGTTCTTGCAAAGTCCTCATACACTATGGCTGTAACTGTTTGCAATGTTCTCCTGGTTCTGCTCCCTTCACTCCACATTGATTCATATAAGTCTTTCCAGGTTTCTCTGAAGACTGCCTATTTATCATATCTTGTAGCATAATAGTATTCCATGGCATTCATATACAACAACTTGTTTAGCCATTTCCCAATTGATGGGCATCTCCTCAATTTCCAGTTTTTGGTCACCACAAAAAGATCTTCTATATATATTTTTTACATGTGAGTCCTTTCTCATTTTTATGGTCTCTTTGGGATACAGCCCTAGAAGTGGTATAGCTGGGTCAAAAGGTATGCACATTTTTATAGCCCTTTGGGCATAGTTTCAAATTGCTCTCCAGAATGATTGGATCAGCATACAGCTCCAGAAATAATGAATTAGTGTTCCAACATTCTCACATCCTCTCCAACATTTATCATTTTCCTATTTTGCCATGTTAGCCAATCTGATAGGTGTGATGTGATATCTCAAGAATTGTTTTGATTTGCATCTCTCTAAGCAACAGTGACTTGGAGCATTTTTTCATATGACTATAGATAACTTTAATTTCTTCCTCTGAAAACTGCCTTTTCATATCTTTGACCATTTATCAGTTGGGGAACTCCTTGAATTCTTTAGCTCATTAGTGCTCTGCTTGATTTCTTCAGTGACTGAGATAATTTAAAAAGAATTTTTTTTTTAAACAAATACTTCCTCACCCAACATCATGAGCTCATTTATATCTAGTCATTTGAAAAGAACCATCTCATTTCTTCATATTTTAGTACTATCTGAAAGTACCTAAGTTTTTATTTTGGCTATTTTTGTATCTGAAATATGCCATGCACTTCTCATTTCTTTGAAAGATTGATTGAAATCTTTCCCTTTACTGAACATTCTTTCCTTTGATGAGTAGTTTTAACTTTGCAAGGTATTCTATTCTAGTGCTAAATCATCTCCTTTCCTTTATAGAATGTCAGGTTCCTTTTTTTTTTTCCTTTTATATAACCACAAAGGAATGCTATGATATTCTGATTAGCTCTCTTTGGAAACAGAAGGTTCTTTTTTCTTGCTGCTTTCAAAATATAGTAGCCCTCTGATTTGACTATAATCTTTCTTGGTGAGTTCAAGATCAGGTTTATTTTTGTTGGTATTCTGTGGATTTTCTCAATCTGAATTTTACCTCTTTCCAATATTTTTGGGCACTTTTTTTTTTCTGTAGGATTATTTTGAAGTATGTTACTGGGGTTTCTTTTTTCATTTTTTCTTTTTTATGAATTATGTAAAATCTTTAGATTATTTCTTCATATATTATCTTTAGTTCATAAAACACATTTCTCATCCCTTTTTACAAATTTCTTTCCTATTTCTACTTCTTCTGCTTCAATTTTGCATTGTAATTTGTCCTTTTTTTTTCCAGATAATTACCTATTATTGAGAATATCTTTTGTTCTAAATTTTCTAGTCTCTGCATTTTCTTGGTAATTTGTTCCTTAAGCATTCTATCCTTATGTCTTTGAAATTTTTATTTAATTCTTTGCTCCATTCTGGTGGATACTGGAGGTGTTTTGTTTTGTTTTCTGGTGACATATTAAATAGTTGTAAACAGTTTTGTACTCCCAGAATCCTTCCCCCTTGACTTTATTATCCAACAGATTCTATAGTTCTTTACTCTTTTCTCCTTCCTACATTTTGGGGTTAGTATTATTTACAAGTCTCAACTTGCCCTGAGACACTGTCAAAGGCTTAACTCTAAAAGAAGATTACCTAAAATTCTTCCTTCATGGGGGTGGAAGCTTTAACTCTGTCTTAGTTTAATAGATATCTAATTGGAAAAGAGGCTTAGGAAAGAAACAAACTTGGTACCTGTCTTAGGAGACTGCCACAGGGTTTACTCCAAAAGTCACTGCCTTAAATTGCTGTAGCCAAGATTAAAGGATGTCCTCAGACCAGTATATATACAGAGGCCAAGTTGGAGGAGCATCCCCTCAGTGCACCAGTATAGAATGAAAATGGTCTTTATTTTTTTTCATCCTACAAAAATTACATTGTGGCAGGTTCTTTCATTTCTCATCTTTAATACCTGAGTTTTTTTTAGAGGTTCTTTGTACAATTTCATATACAGAGCAGCATGCTGTCCTTGTCTGTCTCTCTCTTTCTAAACTGTACTGTAGTACCACAATATTTTATATAAATTAAGAGTTTAATTATTGTTTAATAAAATATTTAATTGAACTGAGTATCCAAAGGAGGATTTAGGATTGAGTGGGATCTTCTAGTTAGGCAAACTAAGTGCTGGACCTTGAATAAGAAGATCTAGCTCTGGGACCTGGATGTGCTACTTAACAGCTATGTAATTATGGACTAGTAACTTTATCTCCTTAAGCTTGTTTACTCATTGATAAAAGGGTGATAATTATACTTTTTCACAAGGCTGTAGTAAGGAAGGAAAGCACATAATAAACAGTAACACCCTATATACATGTGAGCTCTTATTCTATTTTTCTAAAAAACTGAGTGTTATACTTCTTGAACTAATGGAATCCTCATAAATTTATCAGGAATTTTTTTGTTTTTGTTTTTTGGTTTTTGGAGGGGGGAAGGGAGAGCATTTGAGGTTAAGTGACTTGCCCCAGGTCACATGGTAGTGTCTGAGGTCTGATTTGAACTCAGCTCCTCCTGAATCCAGGGCCAGTGCTCTATTCACTGTGCCACCTAGCCACCCCTATCAGGAAATTTTTGTGTCTATTTTACCCAAATCAGCTTTTCAGGCACCATTTAAAAATGTCTAAGAAATAGTCATGCTCTACAAATAGAATATTATCCTTTTAGTTTGTGATAAATTAAATAACAATTAATTACCGCTCCTTTAAAAAAAAAGGAACTATGATTTCTTTAGATTTTTATAGACATTTTGGAAATTTCTGACATCTATCTAAGGGTGCTATAATCATAGATGTTTTTTTTTAAATTGCACTGTTGTCTTGGTATTCATCATCTACCTTGAAAGCTGCCTTTATACAAAGACTTTGCTCTATCACATATGTCAATTATTCAGCTAGTCCAGTGCCGTTTTTTCAGGGACTGCATTACTTTTTCTTTTTCTATATGACAGAAGTATAAAAATGAAAACAAACCTGAAATGGTTAAAAAGAACAAATTAAGATTATTTATATGAAAGCATGCATATCAACGATGCTAGAATACTGAATTAATGAATTATGACAGAAAGGATTGTTCACATGTAGCATTAAAGAAGGTACATCTTTCGTTAATGTATTTAGCCAGCGGTCAAGGACTATTCCTTGATGAATCTTAGCAATAAAAGGTGAATTACCACTATGTAAGGATTTATCAAAGACCTTGCATTTACAAGATTGAGTTTTATTTGGTGTAGGAAACTCCTAGTGAGAAAACTCCCTCCACAGACACAAATCAGTAATTATTCTGCAGTTTAGAGATAGTTGCCAGAGACATTGAGAGATTAAGCAATTTTCCCAAGGTCTCATAAACAATATGAGTGGGAGACAAGAACCCAGATCTCCCAGAATCTGAAGACAGCTCTCTATTCATTATGACCTAGATTGGATAGGAAAGCAAAAGTTTTCAGGACATAAAAACATTGCTCACAAATTAGTCACTTATAAAATTAATCCATACTCAAATATCCTTCTTGACTTACTTCTATCCTTGCCTTTCCCCATCCAAGACTCAAAATACTCTTGGTCATTTGCCATTTCAAAAGAGAATAGCACGAATCTCAAAGAAGAGGAAACAAGTGGGAAAAGAGAAGATGCCTTATATTATTTTTATAATGATCCTCAATATGATTGTGCTTTGAAATTCTAATGTGAGGTGAAGGATTTTATACTGTACTAATACATAATTTTATCAGAAAAAAATTCTCCAAGAAAACAACACTTGATTAATTCTTTTTTATTATAAAAATTAACACATACTTGAGATGATAACAAATTTTGTTCAAGAAAATAAAATAATCTTATTTTGTATCATAATTTCATTTTTCAAGATAAAATTAAACTTATTCTTTTTCTTTTTGTAGCTAGGATGGTAATATACTTCAGAGAATGCTGGGTTTTGTGTCTGGAAGACCTGAGGTAAAATCTTCCCTCAGATGCTTAGTAGCTGTGTAACCCTGAACAAGTCACGCTCCTTCTCAATTTCAGCTTCCACATTTATAAAATTACAAATATCTACAACTCACAAAATTGTTATGTGAATCAGATGAGATATATATGTAAATCGCCTTGCATAACTTAAAAAGCCATATAAATGTTGATATTATTTCCTATTTAGTAAGACATGTTGAGCCTCATTTTAAATGTACTCACTTTAATTGGGCTTTTTCCAATACCTATTATTTTTAGCAAATGAGAAATTTTTGTTTTGGCATATAGGTACAAAAATGTAATAGTCCTGTTATGGTTTAAACAAAAAGACTGGGCAACAACTAAAACATTTCATTGGGATTGACAGATAATGTGAGCAAATTTTCCTTATTACTGATATGGTAGTACTCTTTGACTAATGTTTAATCTTGAGAAAGTCAATATCCATTTAATTTTCCTCTTGAAAAATGAGCTTGTAGGGGGCGGAGCCAAGATGGCAGCATAGCAGCAGCAACATATCGCAGCTCTCACATAGCCACCCCAAAATTCCCATAAAATAGACTCTAAACCAATCCTAGAACTCCAAAATGCACACAAGCATACTTCCCACTAAAGTCAGCTCATCTATGAGGAACCATATCAGCCCTGCAAACCGAAACCAGCCTGGCCTGAAGCCGTGGCTGTGCCCTGGGGGCGGCTGGGTGGGAGAAGCAGAAAAAAGCTCTCAGGTGAGCAGAGGATTAGTGACAGCTGTGCGTGGGGATTGCGAAAGCGGGAGATAAGCAGTCCCCCTGAAAGGTCTCCAGAGCGGAAAAGTGAAAGGCAGAGGTTTTCCACCCGCCTCCACATTGTAGCTTCCCGCCCGCAGCCTGCAGACAGCAGGGGGACTGAGCGATTGTTTTCAGGCCAGTGCTCTCGCGTTGAGTGGCCTG